>PVLC010000344.1:7910-45663 GCA_004027655.1 Graphiurus murinus | reverse complement strand
TTAAAATGTCAGCTTTCTAAAATATGCTTTTATTGGTGAATTATAATTATGTACCATTCAGAGTGATGGGAGCATACATGCACTTGGTGTGTTTCCCTCCAGATGCCCCCTAATTCTTTCCCGTACATGGTATTAAGATTGGTATTGATAATTTCCTATGTGTACAGAGCATGATTTGAACCATTTTCTCCATCGAGTCTCCTTCTCCTCCCCCCCCTCATCTTCCTCCCTTAAACCCTCTTCATTGCTTCATTGGGGCCTCTCCTCTTTTATCTGAAGTTCCTTTTTTTTTTTTTGTTTTGTTTTTTTTTTTCGGTACTGGGGATTGAACTCAGGGGCATTCTACCTCCGAGCTACACCCCCAGCCCTATTTTTTATTCTTTATTTTGAAACCAAGTCTCACTAAGTTGCGGAGTGCCTCACTAAGCAGCTGAAGCTGGCCGCGAACCCGGATCCTCCGGTCTCAGCCTCCCGAAGCCTGGGATTACAAGCGTGCGCCACCACGCCCGGCTGAAGTTCCTTTTGTTACCTGATTTTTCTGTAGCTTCCACATATGAGAGAAAACATACAACTATTCACTTTCTGAGACTATCTTTTGATACATTTAATAAAATAAAATTTACAAATAACAATATATCCCCACAGAGAGGATGGTGAATTACTGGATTAGTTTAAAGACTACTAAAGGCATATTCTGCTCTTTTGAAAAAGTACATCTTAAATGAAATAGGTGACTATTCAGAAATTTTTTCTAGATCACATAGTCCCAGAGGGACATAAGGACTGGGGAATACTGGTCAGAGTTATCTAAAAGGCGTATCTCAAGCCACCAGTGAAAAATCAGGCTTTGTCTGACAGGAGGGAGTCAGATCCAATGTGATACAGCCAGACCCTGACAAGTAATGACATTTTGTCTTGAGGGCTGAAGTCTTCATGTACAAGTTGTCTCTATGAGGGCACAAAGCATTTTATTTCTGTTGCTTTGAATTTATTAGAAAATAGGCTTCATTTTAGCACTGTGCATGGTTTTAGCCAGGTACTTTTTCTTCATTCTTTTTCTGAGCTACTTTGATCACCAGTCATCATCTTGTGCCCCCTCTTGTTGAGTTTTATATACATCTTCTAGACTGTGGTCACCACCTTTGAAATTAGACTTTCCTCTAATTTTGTCCATCATCACCAGGATCAACCTTTGCTAATTTGATCACCATTTCTTCCCATCTCTGCTACAACTATCTAAGACCTTGCTTCATCTGGTTTAGCTAATAACTCAGAGCCTTCTCACCTTCCTGCATTGTATTTTCCCATCACAATTGTCTAAAATTGTCTAAAATAATAACTATGGATTATTAGGCAAGAAATTGTTTTTCTTTGGTTTCATTTATAGTTCTAGAAAAGGATTCCTTTTCTAGTGTTTTTCCCTCAACCATGTGCCAAAATCAGTGGCAGGCACTGGAGCGAGATAAATAGACATGATAAAGCTTACTCTTTGACCTTATGAACTTATACTAGAGTGGAGATGATTGTTTGACCACTAGATCAGGTAATGTATGCTATAAATTTGCATTAGGAATTCAATCTAAAACAGATTTAAGGACCACCTAGAAGATTACATTAAATATGTGTTCACATTGGTTAATTCAACCAACCATTTTAACAC
The DNA here is from genome assembly GCA_004027655.1 of Graphiurus murinus. Classification (NCBI taxonomy): domain Eukaryota; kingdom Metazoa; phylum Chordata; class Mammalia; order Rodentia; family Gliridae; genus Graphiurus; species Graphiurus murinus. Next base: position 44,003 of record PVLC010000344.1, on the reverse strand, counting down.
CTGAGTGCAAAGCATTACTCTAGATCTTGAGGATAACTGTGAAATGCAAAGACAGATGAAATCATGGTCTCACAAAGCTCATATTCTAGTAGAGGAAAAACAGAATTAGCTAATAAAAAATTTGTGAAATTAACTGATGAAACATGTTATGAATAATTAAATCAGGGAAGATAGATGAAACAAAAATGTTTAAATCTAGGTGGTCAGAAATAGCCTCTCTAATTATGTGATGTTTGGACAGAAGCCCTTAAAAAACAAGAAAGTGAACCAGGAGTAGTAGGGCATGCCTACTTGGAGGCTGAGACAGGAGAATATCAGATTTGAGGCCAGCCTCAACAACTTAGTGAGACCTTGTTTCCAAATAAAAAATAAAATAGGGCTGGGGGTGTAGTTTGGAGGTAGTAGAAAGTTAATAATATCAGAATTCTATTTTTAAAAGGAAAAAAAGATGATATGAGGAGATGAGACTATAACAGGACAAAAGTAGAATTTGGGACACAATCATTAGGGGTCATATATAACCTAAGCTGGAGGTGATTATATGTTGGACTAAACTCGCAGCAGTTGAAGCAGTGAGAAGAGGTGATTCTTTTCTGGTTTTATGAAGGTAGAGCTAACCCTTGGATGACAGATTGGTGTATGTGGAAGGAGGTGCAGCGAGGCAGATGAGAATGTCTCAGTGTTGACCTGAGCGTCCAAAGAGGTGGTAATGGCTTCTGGTAAAATTAGAAAGATTTAGACGTGGGTGGATTTTGAAGGGAGAATATTGAGAGTTTCGTTTTAGATTTGGGCATGTCTGTTAGACATTCAGTGAGGATGCTGTGGGATGCAGATGGATGTTCAGCACAGTTTCTGTAAGCATCTTGAAGATGCTACTTGCTTCTGAGCTGTGTCTATATATGAAGATGTCATTGCCAATTTCACCAACATGTGTGGGGAGGGAGGAGTGGGAAGCAGAGTAGACTGTGGAGTGAAATATCCCAAGTGCTGTGTGCACAGATGAACGTGTAACTTTGAAGCCCACTAAGATGTATAATTACAATACACCAATAAAAGTGTAAAAATAAAAATAAAATGAGAACTCTACATATTTTATTTTACTTTGAAAATTTTAAGCTCATCAAAGTTGCTTATACTTCGAGTAAACCTTGCTGTCAAATTGAATAGTAATGACTATTCAAAAATGCTATACATAGCATTTTAAAGGATGTCATTTTGGGCTGCACAAAGAGCCAGAGATAAAGATGAAAATCACTTATTTCTAGGATTTTTCATCTGAACCATGGACTTTTTTTTTTTTTCCAGCAAAGAAAAAGCTATTTCCCTGGCAAATGCCCTCACACCATGAAGGACAGCACTAATGCATTAGGAATATGTCATCTATGATTAATGCTGATGATTCAGTGAAACACAGCAAGACACTGAAATAATGAGATTTTTCTGCATTTTAGGAATGTAATCATCTTAACACATGGTCCATAGGATATTTTAATCTGTGTGTTGATTCTTTTTTTTAATTTTTAGAAGTTATTTAACATGATAACATAATGAGTTCTGTGAAAGTAATAAAAGGCACATACATAAAATTCTTCTTTTTCTAAATAGAAATCAACATGCACATATGGGAATTCAATATGCTTATCTAATTAAACTAATTTGGAAATTGCTCATACCTTGAGGACTCCTTTTATAACTAAAGCTCCCACCCAGGGTTAAAAAACCTTTTAGAAGGTGATAAATGTAATCTATGGTCTGCCCATATGAAACTAGAAAAATTGTTTTCTTAAGCAAACTTCTGAGTTAATATTGTTGCTTCTATACTGATAGTCTTGAATTCATGAAGAGCTCCTAGTACAATCATGACTATTAATATGGCTTATTAGCAGAAAATTTTCACATTTTAGTTATTTTGCTTTTCTAATCCTACAAAAATCAGAGTTTAAGCCACAGCCTAAATGAGTCATATAAAAAGTTAGATCATTAAGAATACTTCTGTGATTTTCTTGCTATAGATTATTCAGATTTTATAATATAGCCTGCATGGTATAAATATAAATAGTTCAAAACTCAGTCCACATTTAAATTCTTAGATTTTTAAATTCTTAAAAATTTAAAAGCATGTGTCTTCAATGAATTAGTCATCATGATTTGTTTTTCAATTCAGGTAGTATCCTTAGAACTACAGATCTATGCGTCCTGAAATGAGACTCTGCCGCAGGGAGTACAACACTTTACAGGAGTTGATGATCCTGATGGACTTGAAAATGATATTAGTTAGCTTTGGTTTCATCATAACACAAGAATGTAGAATTCAATAAACTCCTTCAAGTATTCTTTAAAATGCAGTAGGAAATGAATTTTAGCAAAATATATTTTATTTGTTTCTATTTAAATGACTTTCAGAGATGAGGAATTCCCTGGGGCTCCTCATCTTATTAAACAGACTGAAAACCAGATACAAAATAAACTTTTTAAAAAGGAAATTTTTTAAACAATGGTTTATCTATCTTTTGTTAAAGTTCATGTTTAACATATACTTGTAATATGTGTTTAAGAATCAAAGGCTTGAGTTTTAATTGTGCAGAATTGGAAATATTTTAATAGTAAAAATGTAATAGATCCCCAAATTAGTTCACTTTTTAGTGGAACCCTTTATAATTCTAATATAAAGCTATACAATTGATCTTGTGCTATAATTCATTTCATTTTCAGTAACACTGAATGATATTCCTGGCTTGGAAGGCTATGGGAATACAAATGATTCTGTGTAACATATAGGTACACAAAAAGTTACTTACATCCTAACAAGTTAATTCTGCAAACAAATTAATTTACTTATAACTCCAAAGATAAAATAGACAAACACCTTTATCTGCCACTGATAGTAATCAATTGATATGCTTTGTGGGAGGGGGGCATCTGAGTTAATTGAATCCAGGAGAATTTTTAAGTAGAAAGTTCAGGCATAGAGGAGCATTATTACATCCAAGCAAGTCAGATAAATCTTGTCCCTTTAGTACAGTAAGCCATCCATAGCTATGGTTCTGTATCCATGGACTCAACCAACCCCTGATCAAAAATACTTTTTAAAAAACACATCTGAAGCCGGGCGTGGTGGCGCACGCTTGTAATCCTAGCATTCGGGAGGCTGAGACCGGAGGATCCGGGTTCGCGGCCAGCCTCAGCTACCTAGTGAGGCACTCTGAAACTTAGTGAGACCCGGTTTCAAAATAAAGAATAAAAAAATAGGGCTGGGGGTGTAGCTTGGAGGTAGAACGCCCCTGAGTTCAATCCCTAGTACTGCAAAAAAAAAAAACAAAAAAAAAAACACATCTGTAATGAGCGTGTACAAAGTGACTTCTTGTCACTCTCACCTAAACAATACAGTGACCATTGCACAGTATTTACATAGTACTGGGTATTATAAGTAATCTCGAGATGATTTAATATATAGAAGAAGATGAGTATAGGTTCTATTTGAATACCATACCATTTTATATAGGGGATTTTTTATATAAGGGATTTTAGTATCTGCAGATTTGAGGTTTTTGGGAGAGGGGAAATAAAGACACCAGTCCCACAGGAATACCAAAAAAAAAAAAAAATCCACAGCTATACTATGAGTTTATTCTTTTCAATTTTCCCATTTTCTTGCTGGATGCTTGACTTGGGTAAAATAACTCAGATGCATCAGTCTTCTGTCTATTTGTGCAAGACAGCATAATCAGCTCAGATAATAAGTTAAGGTTTTATTTTGCCCAGTTTGTCTTTCTGTTCTCTAGGATAGAAAAGGCATTGATAATAAAAAGATGCTTCAATAAAAAAAAATGAGTATAGGGCTTTGTGTCTCTGTAACACAATTCCTTAGATTTTTCTAAGATTCATCATGAATAGCTCCCAAATGTTTAAAATGCAAATTGGTACTTTTATATAATATATGAATTGTTATGATATATTTTTAAAGTATATCCTACAAGTTAGACATGCATATAAAAGATATTGCCTTTTAATTCATCTCTTGCATAGTGGCAGGGTGTGATCCTTATATCAGTACAGTGCAGTATTCAAAGCCTTGCTAGAAACTCTCTTTTGTAATTCTTCTTACACTGTGGCACATGGTTAAAACAGTTTGTAGTGCCAAACCTTAATATTTAGAGAATGAGCTTAATTTGGAAAACAATCAAATACTTTTCAATTGAAACCTGCCTTGTGAAATGGAAGTACATCCTGTTAAAACCATGTGTTCATTAGAAATATGTACTTGATGTGTTCAGAAACATGGATAGGGCAAAATTATGTCAATGTGCTGGAACTAGAAGAGTTAGTCTGGTCTCTTTTTTTTTACGGGTGGTTCTATCCTAAATACTACTGATAACACTTCATTTTCAATGGATTCTTTTTGAATGCAAAATTCTATGGTCATTCTTCCGGCTGCAAAGATGAGGAGAATTTGAGTGGCTCTTGTAAACTTTTTCCTGATGACTACACAAGACATTAGCAGGCTTTTCCATACGCAAAGACATAATGTCTCCTTCCCTGTCATTTTTCTTTTCTTTTCTCTTCTTTTGTTTTCTGAGAGTCCCCATATGGGAAGCAGAAAAGTCCATGATAGCTAAGTCTATGGATCTCAAGGTAGGCTCCTTCAGAGTTTGCCTTGCTAACTCAGCCTAATGCCTTTCACCATATCCTTCTAGATACTGTTGGCTAGCAGAGGGGAAGGGCGAGGTTCTCCTTCTGAGCCCCAGTGTGGCCTCTAAAGACTATGCTTTCAGCCGGGCATGGTGGCTCACTGTTGTAATCCCAGCATTTGGGAGGCTACCTAGTGAGGCACTCCGCTACTTAGTGAGACCCTGTTTCAAAATAAAGAATAATAATAAAAAAAATAGGGCTGGGGGTATAGCTCGGAGGTAGAATGCCCTTGAGTTCAATCCCCAGTACCAAAAAAAAAAAAAAGACTGTGCTTCGTTTCTTTGTATTTTTAGTGAGCCTTCCTAATCTCCAGTGGGCATCAGAAGACCCTGACTGGAACAAAGCTTGAGAATCAATGGTTTCTCTTCCCTCTCCCATCTTGGCATAACTTGAGTTTAATCCTTCTCATGACAATTTTCTTTCCTCTTTTGATCGTTCTCAGATCTACAGTGCTCCGAGTGCTTGCTTTACTAGTATGCTGCTTAGGTCCCACCTAAATTGTCTGCCTCTGCCTCATGTTATCTTAGTCCATTTGAACTCCTCTAATGAACTACCAGGCAGGTCATAAACAACAGAAATGTATTCCCATCATGCAGGTTCAGAAGTCCAAGAGTTGGCATCTGGTGAGAGCCCATTTCCTGGTTCGTAGGTGGCACCTTCCGGCTCTGTCCTCACATTTGAGGAAAGGGCAAGGCAGATCTTAGGGCCCCTTTCCACAGGACACTAATCCCATTCACGAGCCCCCTGTCCTTGTCACCTAATGCCATCACATTGGTGATGAGGTTTCAATGTATAAATTTTGGAGGGACACAAACTTTCAGACCACAGCACCTGTCCTGAATAATTCTGTTCCACCAATATCTTTGTTTGTAGCCTGTTCCTTCTAAGTTCTGCTCCGTGCTGTACAACTTACATGGGACACCAGGGATTATGCATTAGTGTATTAACCCTCTCTGATGGTTTCCTGACACTTGACTGGGGAGCCAGGTTGTCTATGGAATTTACCTTGATTTACTGCAGCGAGTCTACTAAAAGATATTGGAGCCCAGAGGAGATTATTTTTTGAGAAGGTAGCCATTTCTACAAAAGTCCTTAAATTTTTTCACAAATCAAATATAAATATGCACAATACAGACATTATTACCTTATCCACTGCTTTCCAATAAGAAGCTTAACAAAATCATTATGATATTCTACTTTAAATTTTATCACTTTTCTCATTTACAGTAGACTTTTACATTCTCAAATATGCAGAGCCTGTCAGAAATATTCCCCAAATAAAAAATCGTATAATGTTTCCTATCCCCATTTTTATCATTGCTATTCTGGTGGATACTTTTAAACTAATCTCTAAATCCATGTTAAGTAGGATAAGTATACTAGCTATTATCTATACCTTTGACTTTACTAAGTTAAATTATTAGAAAAAAACTACGTCTTTTTGCAAAATTACTTAATTAAATTAGAATTCAGTGTGCATTTATTTGTTTATGAAATAACAGTGTTTCTTTCACTACAGGATGCCAGAAGTAATGAGATGGCATTACACTCAGATAATTAATCCTTTCACTCTTTATAAATAATAGCAATAACACAGTGAGCTTTGGCACTTCTCGGTAGTAAAGAGTCCCTTCACATGTCATTGGTTGCCCTATGACCCCTGCAGCTAACACTGCATGTTGATTGACAGGTCAGATGGGAGGTGCAAGTGTCTGCATTTCCTAGGGCTTTTCTGGGTGGGCTCTGCCCTTTGCTTTTAGTTAGTAGGTGAATCTCCATTGTCAAGGAGGCCAACTTCCTCATTCTTTTCCTAGTGTTCTTTTTGTCAACTTCCTCCATCCTAATTGGTTCTAGGTAGAGCTGTTTGCTTTCACTAACTTTTGAGTGTGAGAACAGAGCTGAGGGAAACCATGGGCTTTGGCCTTAGTCTGCTCAGAAGTTATCCTTATCTGCTTCCTCTTTTTCATCTTCTTTCTATTTCAACTTCACTCCTTTGCCATCCCATTCCAAATTCTAGATAAAAGGCCCGGCAATGGAAAAAATAAACAAACAAGCAAATAAACAAACAAACAAAGAACAGAGCAGGCTTGGGAGTAATTAGGACCCGGATGCACCACTGATATCAGAGTGGCCTAGGGAAGTTACCCTCTCTGTTTCTGAATTTTCTTTTCTGTAAAATAGGGATAAAAAATGCCTATTTTGAAATTTGTTAAAGGAAATAAAACAAGGTAAAGAAAGTAAAAGAGCTATTTATTTTCCCCCTTGCAGGAACAAATGAAAAGTAACATAGTGGACGATAGCCAACATGTATGTTATTCCCACCTTGTTATTTATGTATTTATTTACCAAATAAGCCTTGGCATTTTAATGGAGATATTATGAAATTCATCTGGCATTTACTGGAACTGTCCTTGTTTCCCATGAATGCCTAATGAATCTGGATGATGTTATCAGCACAGTAATATAAGAGACACATTCCTATTTGGTTTTGTATTTATTGTATTTTAATGCTTAGAAAACCCAAGTGGTATTTAATTTAGAAGCCAGCCCTTTATTTATTTTAACCACATGTGCAAATGACCTCGTTTTTTTCCACTTGCTTTGGCCTTTTGAAAGTAATGGCTGACAGGTTGTCCATAACAGTGTTTCGGAATGCTATTTAGCTACACTCTTAGCTCTATGGAGTTATGATTAAAATCAGAAACTAGGCTGAGATGTCAGCTCTCGCATGTAGATGAAGCAGGGACAATTAAAGAGGGTGATTATAGTAGGATAGAAATGTCAAGGAAATGCCATAGCAAATATCCCCACTCTACACAGATTATAGGCAAGTGGAAAACGTCATTAGCAAGACAAGGACAGCAAGGATATTCTACTTTGAAAATGCACTTTTGTTAAAAGAGATTTGTCTACTACAGCAAGAATCTTGCACCAAACCCAAGTCATTTAAATCCATTGAAAATCACCCCACCACACACATTTTTTGTTAACCTGTTTAAATCTCCCTTTTTTTGCAAGAGTTCTGCATGGAGAGTTCATCATTGACTTCTATACCAATGAAATTATTATTACAAAGAGTAGTACAGCTGATTTTTCACTCAAATGGAGAGTTTAGTTCACCAACATTTGTGTTTCTGTTGGGAAAATTATATACTAATCTTTTTACATTGCACACTGGAATGTTTTACATTGCTGAAGTGTCAGTTAGCTGAGGTGTAGCTGAATTTATGATTTAGTAAGCAATCAAGTTGACTAAAACATAAACTCAGATCGACTGATATACAATGGGAATTTATTGGCTCACATAAATTAAGGTCTATTCATGATTCAGTGGTTCCAAGACAACACCAAGGAATATTGGGAGTTTGTTTTTCTTACTGGCTGTCTGCTGTCTGTGGTATAGCTTCTGACCTGGGACTAGCTGGGTTTCTATTAGCAGGGTTGTTGCCAAATTTCCTGGAGTCACTTGTTGTCTTGTCCAGCTCAGAGAGGGTCACATTTTAATTTTTGTGTTTTAATATACTTCGTTGGTGCATTGTAGTCTCACATCTCATTCTTCATCATAATGAAGTTCAGAGTGAGAGGGACATACATGCACACACCACTTGGTGATCTTACCCCCTGGCTCCCTCCCCACTCCCTCCTCTTCCTAGTACATGATATTGAGATTGGTGTTGATAGCTTCATATATGTGCCTAACATCCATGGAAGTGTTGCTTTATTAACCACACTTCCCTTATCCCCTGCATTGATCCACTGGGGTTTCCAGAGTCTCTCTTCTAGTCGATTACTCCCTAACTCCCACATATGAGAGAAAACATATACCCCTTCACTTTCTGTGCCTGGCTAATCTCAGTTAACATAATGCTCTCCAGGCTCATCCATTTTACTGCAAATGACATAGTATTGTTCTTCTTTATTGCTGAGTAGAATTGTACTGGGTGTCTATTCCATAATGCTGTAATCCATTCATCTGTTGATGGATACCTAGGCTGTTTCCATGATTTTGCTATTATGAATTGTGCTCAAATAAACATGGATATACATTTATCACTATAATATTATGATTTTAATTCCTTTGGAAAGATCTAGGAGTTGTATAGCTGGATCATACATAGGGGGTGAAGGAGGAAGAGCCAATCTTCCTTGCATAGTGGAGAAAAAGTGATCTGGAAGCATCATTTTGTTCACTGAAATTCAAAAATGGCTATGTTTCAAAAAGTTTCAGTGCATCCATAAACATGCAAGTCTTCTCTACTGTGTCAGAAGTCAAGATGGATCTGGGCACGTCAGAAGACAAGACGTAATCCCGGTACTTGGGAGATTGAGACAGGAGAATCCAGGTTCACGCCAGCCTCAGCTACTTAGTGAGGGGTAGCTCAGAGGTAGAGTGCCCCTGAGTAGTTCAATCCCCAGTACTGAAAAAAAAAGAATCAGCACTGGTTTTAGGGAGGATAGGAGTAGTGATTGGATAGAGACGTGTACAATTATCATGTGGTGCTGCCCATGATCTGAATGGTAGTTATGTGCATGGGCTTGGTTTTTCTGAAAGTTTGCCTAGCTGTATATTCATGATTTATGTACTTCCTTTAATTGTTTCCATGAGTGAGTTAAATGTAAAACTTAGCAGAGGAAAGAACATCACCAAGCTATCTGTGTACAGTAACTTACATGGAGTATAGTGATTATATCTGAGGTTCACAAATTGTGCGCTGGGGACCCCAGGGTGCCACAGCAAACTCATAATGATGCTATAGGCTATTTTAAGGTTTTGAAGGAGACAGCAATATTCAACATCTGCTGATCACTGGTTTGATTATAGCTTTCATGTAAGATCATGTTATCATCATTTTGATGATGTCTTATCTTGGCAAACCTGTAATAAAAAAAAAAAAAAAAAAAAAAAAAAAAAAAAAAAAAAAAAAAAAAAAAAAAAAAAAAAAAAAAAAAAAAAAAAAAAAAAAAAAAACCACTATGTGAAAAATCAGCCAGGAACAGAAAATGAGGGTGGGACAGTGTCTGCCCTGACACCAAAGTTTGAGAAGTGGCACAGTACCCAATAGGAACCCACATGTAATTAATAATTGTGGCTATCAATGGACAAAATAAAATATTATTGGATTATTTTTTCAATGGGCTACTAAGTTGTTGAAATATTATCATACAACTTAGAGGAAGGAAGATAGAGAGAGAGGAAGAGAGAGAGGAAGAGGGAGAGGGAGAGGGAGAGAAGGAGAGAGAGAGAGGGGGAGAGAGAGAGAGGATGCACATGAAAAGATTCTGCTCCTCAAATGATGGAGGTCAAAAGCAGGAGAGTAAGCAAGCAAGGGGATTCCAAGACAAAAGCAGACCAAACCACCAGAGATCCACATTCTCCAGCTGTACCCACCAGTCTAGGTGACCACCAATCCACTGATAAGATTCCAACTCTTATGATTTAATTGCATCTACTATGAACATTAACACATGAGCTCTTGGGGGACATTCTGTATCTATCCATAACAGATATCAGTGCCTATTGAGTCACTTGGACATAATTTCTCAATATATACATCTATTATTCATTCCTTTTTGCTTAGGAATAGTGAAAAAATATAGATGCTAGGAGTACTATCTACTCATTAGGAAAGCTTGGAAATCACTGAATTGTGCTATTTTTTTTTTTTGATTAGTCAATTAGCTTCTACTGTTCGATTTCTATACAACTAAGTCAGCAAATTAATGAACTAAAAAAATCAATGATGTCCAATTCTCTGCCTTCTAAATCAGAGCATGTTTAATGGATCAAACATTTTTATTATAACCCAGGGTCATTGTTCTGAGCAGCAGTCATCACTCTGGACTTTAAGACAGTCGGGTCTCAAAGCTACAGATGCCTCATTGTAGAACTCAGCTATACTTTGGTCATAGGGCCCACAAGTGGCTTGTGGGGCAATAACATAAATATGCTAATATTAGGTCAATAAAAGCAGTTTTATATTATGTCTAGTTGGCTTTCATTCTCTCTTGTCAGAAAAACAGGATAAAGGAATGGAAGGGTTACAAGCTTTAGAAAACCTGTGCTAGGATTCTGGTTCCAATACTAGCTTTTTTATTTTAGTAAGTTACTTCTCTGCAGTTTAGCATCTTTGGTATAAAAAGAGGCCAAGAAGATCTATGTTTCAATGTGAAAGGCTTGGAATGAAGCCTGCGTATGACAGGCATTTTGAAGACTATCAACTCAATTATTCAGAATGTAGCTACATGTGCCTCATCTCTGTGCAACCCCATGGAGGCTGAAGCCATGATTAAGACCCAACCCTTTCCTTGAGAAAATAAAGCCCCTAATAAAGGGAGTGGGGACACAGTTACATCATGAAGGCATGGAGTAGAGGGGGCATAAAAGGAAGGTTTGAGATATAATGAGAACAGAGAGGCACAAATAATGATGTCTAAGGAAGGGAATGGAGAGTATTTGTGGAGGCGATAATGTCCATGGTGGGGTTTTTAGGGATGAGTGGGTTTTGTTACACAAAGGAAGACATGGAGATGCTTGAGGTGGAGGGTCAGTGAGGGCTAGGACTGAGGGAAAGCTGGAGCGAATGGCAGGCCAGCCCTCGGGAGCTGAACAGTGGGTATATGCAGCCGCTAGGCAGAGGGTGGGAAGGTGAGCTGAGCCTGGGAGCATAGCTGGAGCAAGATGGGGTACATCTTCAGGGTTATTTTCTGGAGTTTGGACTCTGCAGTTGAGGATTTGTAGTGACTCCAGGGCGGACTTCAGTAGACATGTAAAATGAAAATCCAGAAAGAGCAGATAAGAAGCCAGAACTCATCCCTCATCCCTGTGTCTTTTCTCATCCTCTTTGCTTATTATTTTCTCCTTTCCCACCCTCAACCTCTCTCCCTTTCAGCTTTGTTTCTCTGACATAAGTATTTCTGAGATATTACCTTAAGAAATCTGGCTTTTTTATCTATCACATTAAAAAAGAAATCTCTTCTTTCTGGTCCTGGCCCATGCATGTATTCATTCAACTGGAATTTATTACATAGCTGTGTGGTTTTGGACTTGTAAATTACCCAAAGAATAATCAAATCAGAGAGTTACTACTTCTGTTCACTGACTTTTTTCACTACCAGTGGGATTGTTTTCACCTGGGACCATCAGAAGTGTCACGATGGCCATATGGGTTTGCAGCATGTGAGTTCAATAGGGAAGCTGCATGCAGAATGTGCTGGGCATGGTGCCTCTGGAGTTGTGCAATGGAATAGCTCTGTTTCACACAGTGGGTATCCACGTTATTAATACTAATATTAAAATACTGTTCTGTGGCATTGTAGTTTAAAATAAGAATTCTTCAGCCATCAAAGCTACTTTATATTAATATGAGCTAGTCAGAAAATGGATTCAAATGCTGGGGTGTATGTTGTCGCAATCTACTATGAAAGGCACAGTCAAACAGAACTAGGGAGTCCCAACTCTGCCACTTATAAATCATGAGATCTTGAACATGATACTAAACCTCTCTGAGCCTCAGCATCTTTACCTGAAAAATGGAGAAAATAATTTCTAACTGAGAGATCTTATGAAGGTTAGAAACTGTATGAGTCCTAGTGTACTTGTGTAGTGGGTTTGGTTTTAAAATGGCAACTATTCTACAGTTTTGAGAACTCTACAGGGACTAGCTTATTTATTTCTATGTGCCCCATGTCTGGGCATAGGTATATTCTTTCTTGGCTGAGTCATAGCTGCTATAACAAATAAAAATGGATTAATAAGATGGTGTTTATTAGTTAAACATTAGAGTCATCAATAGTGCAACACTCAATGATGGTAATGAATGATTCTGCAGTAGATTTTGTATTCTAATAAATAAAAACAAAAACTCAGACCTTTAAAATAATATCTAAAGAAATATAGAGAACCAGAACTAACAAAGTAGCTGAACAATGCCCAACACTGCCTTGGGGCTTCTTTATCAAGAATAAAAGGTAAAAAGTAGAATAATCACTGTGACATGGGAGAATAGCTCCAAGCCAACTTGCACTGTTCATAAAATATTTATCTTTGCACATGGTGTTCATGTTTTCCTTTAAAAGAATGGATATATTTTACTAAAGGTATGAGAAGGTTTCCATGACTATGGCCTCTGTAGGAAGGGGATAACTTTTTTTAAACATCCCTGTGTATCATTCAGTTCCTATTATGTACCAGACCAGCTGGTTCAATGATTTCTCAAGAACTTTAAACCCACAGAAAGAAAGTAAAAATGATGAAGTGCATTTTCTGATGTACTTTTTTCTTGATGAAAACATTTTTTTTTTTCCATCAGAGCTTAAATGTGCTATGTAGCTTTAAAAACAGCAAACTGAATTAAAACCTAATTTTGCATACAGAATTTCAGTATACCCCATTAAGTAACTGGAGATATCACTGAAGAGTACTATAAAATCAATGTTGTTATTTCCTCTTCTAGAATCCTAGGATCCTTATATTGGATTAATCTGAAATTTCACTCAAGAGAATCCTCTAAACAGATCAAATTACAAGAGAATCTAAAAAAAATATTTTACTCAAAAAATAAAATATACTGTGCTGGGGTTGGAGCTATAGTTCAGGGGTATTCTGAAATAATAATAATAATATAATAATAATAATAATAATAATAATAATAATAAATACTAGAGATCTTGAGCTGTAGGGCCTTCCTAAAAGTTTTCTTTTTTGATCTTAAAAAAAATATATCCTGTAGCTGTTATGAGAAAAAAAGATTTTGTGCACCCAACAGTTAAAATACTTTATTACCCTGTGGGAAGTTGTAAAAAAAAATCAAATACATATTTTTCAGAAGTCTTGTCGGGTTTACGATGGCCTGCCTAATAAATTAGACATAGCTATGACATCATGATTTCCCCTTTACTCATTTGCATTAATTTATCTTTATTTCTGTGACAATGTTTATCTACTCATTGCTGCATTTTTGCTTGTTTGAGTCACAGAGATTAGTTGTAGAATGTAAACAGTTACAGTTTGCCCCATCAAGTCATCAATCTTACCTAATGTAATGCAGACACTTGTGTGAGACACTGTCTTAAAGCATTGTCGGAGATCTGTAAATTCACAATATGATCATCGGACTGTAGGTGAGCTTCCAATTCAGAAAATGTTATCTCCTATCACCAAGGCATCCAAACACCCAATGTATCCCAAGAGTATTCATGTATCAGAGTTTCCTCCTTCTAATTAGGCAGTAGGAATTTATTGGGTGTTTAATTAGGTTTTGTGGAGGATTCAAAAGAGATACAGAAACATCATGAGCAAAGACATGGTCCCTGCCCCAGACTATTCAGTATCACAGGTGCACACAATATTCAATATGCAGAGTCTTTAATAAAAACAACCTTGATTTAAAAGAGACTCTGAAAAGAGAATATTTAAAGAACAGATTTGCTTATTTATGATGTCTAGTGGTTCCATTGTTTTCCTTGTCTGTGGGCATTGCTCATGAGAAGGAACAAGAGGTTCCTCCCACGCAATGCAAATGTTCTGGCAGAATGACCTTGACATAACCACGCCCTGCCTGTGCCACAGCGACTGATATTGGCCCACATTAAGCTCAACAATCTCAACTCAACCACAATCCAAAGGTGAATATTATGAAAACCATCAAGTAAATACAGAACAGTGGTTCTCAAACTTAATGTTTGCAAGAGCAGCTCACAATGACTTTAGACCTTCTGATTCACTAGAATACCTCACCCTCAGATCTTCTGTCTGAATCAACCAGCCTGGGGGGAGCCCTGGAAAATTGTCCATTCTCAGTGACTCAGATGCAGGAAGCCCAGGGCTACACCCTGAGATGTTCTGCCCTAGAAGGACCAGAGGAATGGCACAGCTCTGCTAGCCCCAGGCTATTTTCAAAGAGCTGGACAACACAGTTTTGCATTAGGACTTGGTGTTCTTATCCAAATACCTGAGTCGGTACCTATTGATAGGAATTTAAATTGGCAACCAAACTCTTACATGTGTAATTTCTTAAACATTTATCTAACCCTTTTCTTATCTGATCCAGAATCCTGCTGCAGCTTGCCAAAAGATAACTAAGTATGTCATGATCCTTCTGGATCCCTTTCCTGGTTCTCTTCTGACAAAGCACCACAAACTGAGTGGTGTGAACCACAAAACTGTTCTCTCCGATCTGGAAGCTGAGGAATCCCGCACCCAGGCATCTGCCGACTCCATACCCTCTCCCTCTGCACACCTCTCTGACTCCAACTTCCCCATTTTTAAAAAGTTCCAGTCCTATTGTATTAGAGGTTACCCTAAAGACCTTGTTTCCTAATTACATCACATTTGGAGATAATAATGCAGTTTACGACTCCAGCATATCCTTTTCGGGGGAGGCACCACTTTACCTACATTATTCTTCACTTAGTATCACGTGGTGGAGTCCTTTGTGGGATCTTCCACTGGCGATGGCATAGGTAGGGTTTGTTACAACTTTCCTCTGTGGAAGGGGAAGTGTTGAGTGACAAAATATGCATGAAAGCCAGCACGAGAACATGCAACAAAACAGAAATGAAAAGCTTGTAATAACCCATTGGGAGTTTTTCCATCAGAGAAACATGTACCGCTGATTGTATCCTAAATAAATGAGAAACACTGGCTTATGAAGCTTTACCATTGAAAGGAAGAAAAAACATGGAAGCAGGAAGAGAAAGGGAAATAATATTCTTTGGCTGCTAGAGAAGAAAGGAGAATTACAACAGAGAAGATGCCACCTAACGGCTAATTAATTTTATTATTAACATGGTACGCCTGGGATCTGTAGCACAAGAAGCAGTAGCAATTAGTTTTCTGGGATCAGAGAGAGTCTCGGGATGATGGCTTACATCGTCAGAGTCCTTTGTTCCTGTTGTGTGCTGCAATCAGGAGATGAAGCTGGGCTCTGATTCCCTTGCTTTTGTGTCTGTTTGCTCTGAGAACAGGTGTCAGACACTGCTACATGAAGAATTGAGGTCCCCAGTTCCTCATAAAGCAGGCTGTTCTTCATGGCTTGATAGTCTTGGCTCCCCGATTCATAGATCAGACCAGGAAGCTGCGCAGCAAGTTCCTGTTAAATCATTCCTCGGAACATGTCTGGGTTTCATATCCAGTTGTGGTACAACACATTTCTTGGTAGAATAATGTTTTTGTCAAACAAAAGACAAAAACTTTTAACTATCCATGCAAAAAAGGGGAGTCTCTAAAACTGAGAAAGCCACTAGAATAGCACATTTTCTCCAAAGAGAAGAAATCCATAGTTCAGTATTTTAAACTATGAAATGCATTTTTCTAATTAATAAATACTATTTATAAGCCTGTAAGCTAGAATTCTAATTTTTTAACCTCAGTTATCTTGCTGGTGAAATTGTAGTTCTAAGATGGTCATGTTTCATGAAAAAATTATCTTATTATAGTTTCGGTTTAAAAAATAAGGCATGTTTACTAAACTATATTGTAGCTACAGCTTTTACGATTATAGCTTATTCTTGCTCTGTGTTTTGTCTCTCCTTCAACAAAGTGTACACTACATCACACTATTCTACTATAAAATGGGATTGGTGAAACTCCTGCCTCTCCTAAGTATGTAAACATCCTATATAGTCTCAGATTTTGTACAAGTGGGAATATCTCTGCATCCCAATGACTAACACAGTGCATGGATTGTAGTAGATACTAATTAAATCTTTGTGGGATGACAATGAAGTGATTCATTATCAGCACAGAATGAGTTCACGATGTTGCGATAACCAACATGGCCATCAACAAGTTTATTCACACAGGAGGCCAACAGAACACAGACATATGATGTCGTGGGCCTCCTTGAAAGCTGAAGCTCACACATTTTGGTACCAAAAAGTGGATTTCTATTCCATATTTTTGATTGGTGCTCTATCTTACAAAGTAAGAAACATCAGGCAGAGGAGGGATTGTAACATGGGATAGGAATGGGGTGAATGATTGAAAAATGTCAGGATTAGTGGGACAACTTGGAAACCTTTTTTTTTAAATGGAGATAGAAGAAAATGGAGCAACCTACTGTACCTTGGTACCTACATCCTGTACCAAAGGATGTAGACAGGAACAACTAAAATTTAAACAAAGAGGGAGAGAGGGACAGGGTAGTAACTAGAATTTTTAACTTTAACTCAGAAATTGGAAATTTCAATTCCAAATCCAACTCAGAAAATATTCATTAAAATTTTTGCATACACTAGGCAGAGAGCAGGGAAATCACTACAGAAAGAGAGATGGATCCTACATGATTGGAATTCTCGAAGAACTTCCAGATCGAGCCATGAAGGGAAGTACATACATAACTGCAGTGCAAGAGAAAATCAAGCAAAAACAAACTATGAACAAAACGCTAAGAAGAAAATGAGAGGCTCTGAGCAGAGAAATCAGAGAAGCTTGCTTGTAGAATTCAATCTGAGCTTTGAATGATAATTCCTCCCAAAGTTCTGTATTTTCTTATTCTCCTATCTTTGTCTAACACATTGTTTCTCTTTCTTCCTTCTCCTCTCACCTCTGCTTTCTTCGTCCAGAAAGGATAATCTTAGTAAGTTCCACTGACTTCTACATGTCACCTAAATTGTGAAATTGAACACAATAAGGTGCAACATTAAGGAATATTGATCCATATCTCTTTGTTTTAGATTCTAGTTTGCATTGTACTTCTTATATGCAAATGCAAATTTGAGTACACCAAGAATAGAGGTCCTTTTTGGAGTTTGAGGTCTTCTTTATAGCTTAGAAACCATTTGTATTCATGAAGCAGATCCCTGATTATATTTCTACATATTATCTTGATGATCTTGAATATTTTGATTACATTTAGTTATGGCCTCATTATTACCCCAATTAAATGTGTCATTGTAGCAAGAATTTAGTTTTTTACATCTAAAATGAAATATACCTATGAGAGAGTACAAGAACAAAATAAAAAAGAATATTTTACCTCTTTTTCTCCTTTGCTGAGAGCAACTCAGCAGGTTATTTTTTAGGCTTAAAGATTGGCAACAAAATACTTTTTTTTCTTTCTTATTTATTTATTTTTTGGTAAACTGAATAATGTATGAAGGTCATCAGAGATCCTCCCATTTAAATACCACCAACAGTGGCTTCTTTTGCAAATCAAATAATAGTTATAAAAGTTGCCCTGTATTCTGTTTTATGATTTAAATAACTGGTAGGTGGAATATTTTTTCCCTTATCAACTGTATAGATATGAAGGCTGGGCCTCATTGTTGTTTGTATATTGTTGAGAACCAAGGCTCAGAACTAAGGGACCCCCTCGTGAGAATCTAGCTGTTGAGCTAGGAAGCCAGCAAGGAACCATCAGCCCCTTGATAAGTCTCAGCCTTGCACATTTCACCTCATAGAATGACCAGTTTCTAATATAAAGAGTGAGAAAATTCAGGTTTCCCCTTATTTTTGGAGGAGAGTGGGCAAGTATTGGGGATTGCACCCAAGGGCATTCTACCTCTGAGCTACACCCCCATTCATTTTGTTAAATTTCATTTCATCTTTATTTGGAAACAAGGTCTCACTAGGTTGCCGAGAGTCTTGCTAAATTGCTGAGGCTCTCCTCTAACCTGTGATCCTCTTTTCAAGGCCTCCCAAGTACTGGGATTATAGACATGCACCATCATGCCCAGCTAGGTTTCCCTCTATTTGTTTTAAAAAGTTCAGTACTGTAACATAATCATCTAAAATTGGAAAGGAGTTACATAATAATGCCATAAGTGTGCCTGTGTGTTATATATAGATATTCAGGGGTGTGTATGTGTGTGTGTGTGTGTGTGTGTGTGTGTTTGTGTGTGTGTGTGAGAGAGAGAGAGGTTAAATTTTCACACTAATAGTGCAATTCATCATGTGAAGTTTGAACCAGTAGGTCATTTACTGTACCTGGATAGCAATTTTTCATGCAGTGTTTATCTTCCTCGGGGAGTGGTATGGACTACAGAGGAAATAGGATATATTTATGATAATAAAATTATGATTAATTTTATTACAGATGACTTAGTCTCCTCCTTATATTTCCTTCTGAGTCTTCACCAATGAATCTATTTGCTAAGCACTTGAATAAAAAACCAAAAAGGAAATACAGGATTCAAGTTGCCCCTCTGCTCTGTCTGGGCAGTGCTAAGCTACAACTCTCTTTGGCTTAGATGCCAATCTGAGGTTTCTTTTTGTGTGAAAATTCAGGTGAACAATTAAAGTTAACTATGATGGCAAATAGCTCTTTCAGGTATTCATGCAAGTGAGTGTATCTTCTTCTAATATGTCATTCCTGTAGGAGCAAGAGATCATGATTCTGTAGCAATCACTTTAGAAATGTGTATTTCATTCCATTTTTGCATTTCAGTCATTTTTACCACAGGAAAGACTCTAAAATGAGCTATTCACATAGTTTCTGCTCAGCATTGAACACTCATGTCTCATCCTTTCACTCAGGAGTTTTGAACAGGAGGAGGGGCCCAGCATGCAATGGGTATCCGTTATTGTCCACCATTAAAGCACACAGAAGCTTGACATTAAAGACATATGCATTTTATATTATATTAAAACCCTTTTCCCATTTTGTTGCCAGGAAGCAGCAGAATAAATCACTTGGAGTACTGATTTTCACAATTTCTTTGAGCTTGTTTCTTGCCTGGAAAATTGTAGCCCTTAGTTCCCCAAGAAGCCAGCTTATCTATGGCTCAGCGCGCAAGCCATAAAACATCGTCACAGCCAGGAAGAAGGCTGTGGGCCCGCTGGCTGTGAGGATAATTGAAGCCACCTTGGATTAGCATTTTAGAAACTAAACCTAATAGCAGTGTAGAATGCTTTCTGGGCGATTGCCTACCAGTTCATGGCCATTCCTGAAAAGTGAGTCCCATGAAGAAAACAACTGCAGTGCATTGCTGTAATTTCCAGGCACCTAACATGAAAGTGATCAGGCTGCCGGGAACTCAGATTCTTAGCACTGCCTCGCTCCATCGGCCTACAGCCCCCTGTGTGGAATACCCCATTACCACTCTGCAAATCTAGGGCCTCAGGGCAAGCTTTGTTCAAATGCAGAAACTAAGAGTTGCCAGCCCAACACTTGGTGAAAGCCACCACCAGAGTGTCTGGCTTTTATTTTTTTAAAACATTCTTCATTTCAGATTTAACTTAAGGAATAGGAGGTGGGGAGTCAATAGAGATCAAGTTATCTGATTTATTCCTCCTACCTAGAACACTATCCTCCAGGATAAATCTATTAGCTGAGAGGTTTAATTCCCAGATCCAATACCAGTTCCCTTCAGCCTGTGACCTGTTAGAGGTCACTGCTTGTTTACCTGGAATATTTTCTCATCTGATGGGCTATGCATGTGCAAACACACACATACCTATGCACATGCGTATGTAAACACACACACACACACACACACACACACACACACACACACTTACTATAAATTCTAAGCTATGGTCTGCAAAGTTCTCTTATAGGCCATAAAACATAGCTCATTCTATGTATGCTTTATGTATTGGTCTCCCCGTAACTTTTTATTGAAGAAGGTGTGCTACTGAAAATAGAGTATGTAAACCATTAATGTGTCTCATATCCTTATTTATAGTTTACTGCAAGCATAAATTAAAACATATTATTTTTCCTACTGCCAACTTCTCCCCAGTGCCTCATACATTGTTGATGCTCCATAAATATTTACAGGCTCACTAATTGTACCAAGTAGAGCGAGTCAAGGTCAGGCCTGGTCAGGTTTTTCCATGATGCAAAGAGCTGAGTTCTTATATCATCTGCTCTCCTAATGATTAGATGACACATGCCATTTTACAGGCATGCTCTGAACCAGGCGCACTGAGCAGTAATACATAATCCAGCTTTGCTTTCATCTGCTTCTTCAGAAATTTAGAAGAGGGCTTGATTGCCATCTAGCCCACACTACTGCAATGTAAAGAACTTGAGACTGCAGAATCACTAGAAAATCTTTCTATTCAAGTTCACTTAGCCATTCCTGGTTAAGACATAGAGAGAGGGTGATGAATGTCTTGATCTAAAATTTATAGTAGATTGGAAAAAATCTAGCAAGCTAGCAACTGACCGAGCCAGATTTCCTGGCATCTTGAACAGTGGACAGAGCCCACATTCAGAGGGAGGGAATGTAATGTCACCTGGCTGGAGCTAAAGATGCACCTGTCACCTTGCTGACACATTCATTTCTGTTGGGCCACAATGGCACCTAGATCTCCTGCTGGGTTAAACTGACACTCAGGATATTCAGCACATAGAGGGAGTTGACAACTGTGTACAGGTGGTAGAATGAATTACTTTAAAAAAAAAGGATAAATAGAAAATAATGTCAGGAGAATATAAAACTGCCCACAGGTGAATCCAAAGAAAAGATGATTTCTGATCTGCTGAAACCTAGCAGGGGAAGGCAGGAAAGAGAGGCCTGAGATGATGTCTCACTTCTCTAAGTGATAAGACACTGTTGACTCCTATGAGACTGTTAAATAACTCAGACCCAGGCTTGTAGCATGGTTGCAAAATGGGTAATTTGCACAACTTTCTGAGATGATGTTTGAATTTTATTTTGAGCCTTTCACCAGAAGGAATTTAGGAATATTTAGGAATAGGAGTTTAGGAATATTCTACATGAGGATTCTTTTACTGCCGGGTTTCTTTGTGGGTGTCATTGGCCATCATTTACTAGGACTGGATGTACACAGATGTGCTAATTCCCTCTGATGGCAACATCCAGGGGCTATTGCATGACAACTGGCCTCTGGAAGAGCTGGCAAAGCTGAGAGGCTCACTTGTTTCATGAACTGAAATCTCTATTCAGATTTGACAGCCAAGAGAGGGCATGCAGTTTCCTGTATGCAGACATGAGTGTTCTACGAAACTGTTTTATTATATATTAAAAGAAACACAAAATCTAGTTACTTATTTGTTATAAAAGATAGATTTCAAAATAATGATATTTCAAAAGGTTGCTATTATAAACTATACAAAAGGGGAGATAAAAATTGGGGCAGTTGAGGTTCTAAACAGTGACCTAACAAATAAATTTCAAGGGTTCTCCTACATGCAATTAAATGGCTCTCATGAGGTTAAGATGTTGTATCTTCTCCAGGGAGAACTTGTCTCAGCTCCATTCTACTGATCTCTGGGACTAACATTCTGCTAAGGCCCTGTGACTCCTGTCTGCTCTAAGAAACCTGAATGTGACATGTCAGGGACAAAAAAAATGACAAGAGCTGGATGGAGGCAGTTCCTTGACAAAGCATGCTTAACTACTTATGCAAATACCAAAGAAGAACCATTTTTGCCAAATGTGTCATTTCATACTGAGATTTACTATTCTTATGCAGCAGATTAGTCATGGGACAAAACTTAGTTTTTGCTTGGAACTTTTATTTTTCCTTCAGGTGATGGAGGCAGTAGATAATAGGGATTCACAGAAAGGGATAGTGAAAGAGTTGTGAGGATAGTAGGAGTCATGGAGGAACAAAAGAGCTAGGGAAACCCTGATTTTAAACTCTAACTTTAGGGTGTCTACAAAGAGGGGGAGGCAGCTGATGATCCTTACCAGGACCAACAAAGAAACACTGAATTTGTAGTGGAGACACAAAACCCATCTGGTTCTACTACTTAAAACTAAGACTGTGGTCATAATATCTTCTCATCCTGCATTTTCTTTCTATGAAGAGGAATAGTAACACATAGCTTACATGCTTTTTTAAAGATAAAATCTTACATTATGCCCAAAATATCTTCCAACATTTAACATGTAGGTACCCAGTTAATGTTCACTGGACTTAATTAAATACATTTGGTCACAGTTAAGAAGCACAACTTATCAAACAAAATAGTATAACTTTATTAATATAATTGGAAAACTATGATATAAGCAACAGATTTGATATATTGGCCATTATCAAATATTTGATATGTGATTCCAAGACATTTAATATGACTATCATGCTCCTCCAGAAGCTAACCAATTTAAATAAAGATCGAAGAAGTTTAGGATAGTGTGAGTTATTAATGTTTTTGAAAATAATAATGACAAATGAACAGAGAAGATGTACCATACTCCTGTGAGAACATGTTCCCACAATTTGTCAGTGAGATTCCAACTCGGAATTCATATTAAAGTTCTTGTTATTATTTGATGATAATATCAACTGTGCACTAGGGAAATCTGAAGTCTTGAAATTGGAAGAAAATGAGAAAATGTTGAAATTCATCACTTTTAAACAAAAGAGGAAATATTAATCTAGGGAAATACAATTTGAATCTAATTCTTTAACCCTGTTCCTTAGTGTTTCCAAGCTCCTATAATCCATTCAATCCCTAAAAACAATATTTGCTTCTTAAGGTAATTTCTAGAATTGTTCAATTTACAGATTTGAATAGAGTACTGGGAAACTGAGGAATGGAGCTAAACGCTTTTTTCCCCTATTTCCACTGCTATTGTATGTGCTTAGAACTTCATCACCCTCTTCCTAGGCTGGTAAAAACACTTAACCTGCACCCCATATTTTTTTTTGCAGTTCTAGGGATTAAACTCAGGGGCATTCTACCTCCGAGCTATACCCCCAAGCTCTATTTCTTTATTCTGTATTTTGAAACCGAGTCTCACTAAGTTGCGGAGTGCCTCACTAGGTAGCTGAGGCTGGCGGCGAACCCGGATCCTCCGGTCTCAGCCTCCCGAATGCTGGTTACAAGCGTGCACCACCATGCCCGGCTGCACCCCATATTTTTAAGGATAATTCTTTTTAAACTATGTTCTACACATGCATCAGAGCAGATTAACATTTTCCTTTGTCCACAAACCTTAGGTACATTTATATTTTTCTTAATAAGGAACAACATTCTTACCCTGAGCTGTAAGCATTTGTATGACTTCAAATTTCTCTTTATCATGCTATATCCTTTTGTAACATACATTTAATCAATAAATCCATATTACTGCTCTAGCTATTCACTTTAGTTAGAATCCTCATTTTCCACTCCCACTTTGACTGAATATATGCATTTTACATATTGAAACCCTACTTAACCTTCAAAGCACAGACCAACTCTTTCAGAGAGTACATGGACATTTTAGTCAGGTGTATTGTCTTTTTCTGCTAGCATGCCATTTTCAGATTTGATTACTTTAACCAACCATTTTATTTCTAACTATGTAGATTTGGTCTTCTCCATTTGCTTGAAAATTCCTTAAAGTCAATAACCCAATGATCAGATTATCTCTTTAACCTGATAACCAATCACATTTTTAGTGTTGACTTTGGTAGTCAAAGGCAAAGTGTGCTGGGAGCAAAGACATTGCTTAACCAGCTTTCCCTCTGAACTAAAGATATCTCGGAGGTTGTGACTTCATGAAAGGTGCCTCTGAGTGGTTGAGTTCTGCGATTCTAAATTGTTTGACATTGCATTTGACAAGTATTCACATTTTAATTGAGTATTTCTCAAGCAGCTCACTCGAGGTGTAGTGTCTCTAGTCAGGATATTAAAAGACAGTAGAAGGTAGGCTTTCTATCACTAAGGACTTCAGATACTGATGAAGAAGATTAAATGGCACAAAACACAGGTGAATACGCTATTCTTTTCCCTGGAGGTCATCAGGTAAGCTTCTCTAAAGAGAGCTAGTGCTGCATTTTATTCGTGCCTAGAAAATACCCAAGTATGCCAGTCAGGATGCATTCAACCCCAAGTACCAGAGTAACCAACTACTAGTAACCTAATCTATGTTGGGCTTGTATGTCATTTGGAATGCCTGGAGGGAGGCCATGAAAATCTTGCAGGTGGCTCAGTAATGACATAGACACTCGGGCTTTTCCCATGCTTACTGAGCACTTCCTAAGCACAAGATGACTTCCATAGCTCCAAGCACCTCTTACTCTATCAATGTTCCAAGTGGAAAGAAGAGATTGGGAAGAATTAGACTGTACATTTTATCAAAGAGGAAAGTGGGAAAAATGTCCTGTCATCCTTCCTATTCATCCCTCACCCCTTATAGCTCATTGACCAGGAACTGGTTCCTGTAGCTGCACATTATCTATAAGGAATAATGGTGACTTTGGTAGTCAAAGGCAAAGCCTGCCGGGAGCAAAGACATTGCCTAACCAGCTTTCCTTCTGAACTAAAGATAGGTATGGAGATACATGCCTGTAATCTCAGTACTTGGGAAGCTGAGATAGAAGGATTGCAGATTTGAGGTCGGTCTCAGTAACTTAGTAAGATCCTGTTTAAATAAAATAAAATAAAAAGGGAAAGCAGGGGAGTAAATTTCTAGAAAAGGAAGTGGAGGAGCCATAGTTGGCTTAGAACAGCCATGATCCATTCCCTTGGACTCAGAACATCACCACAGAGAGCTGAACTGGTGTCCTCTTCTCCTCTCTTCTCTTCCTCTCCTCTCCTCTCCTCTCCTCTTCTCTTCTTCCCTATTCTCTCTCTCTCTCTCTCTCTCTCTCTCTCTCTCTCTCTCTCTCTCTCTCTCTCTCTCTCTCTCTCTCTCTCCAGTACTGAAGATTGAACCCAGGGAAATTCTACCTCCACGCTAGACCACCAGCTCTATTTTATTTTATTTAAACAGGATCTTATTAAGTTACTGAGGCTGACCTCAAATCTGCAATACTCCTATCTCAGCTTCCAAATACTGAGATTACAGGAATGTATCTCCACACCTATCAAAACTGGGTTCTCTTGACAAAAGGGATAGAGTTCTGTTTGGTGAAAACTTAGTGTCTGCCATACCAAATAATTCAAAATCTTTTACTAACTCTTCTTTAGGTTGTTTTTGATAAGTTAGCATCTTTCTGGAGGGAAGTTTTGGAGTTTGGGGAAATGCATGAGCTTTTGAAGTCCTCAGGGTACAATAAAGACAGGGTGTGCATTCCTAAGCACAATGTGCCTTTACTGAACTTTGCTGTTCACTTTTTAGCACTTAAAATTAATAGCATATGTAAACTATATTCATTTACTACCCCAGAGGCCTCCACAGAGCTACTAGCCCAGGCCCTCAGATGAGCAGACCACTGTGTAAGCCACTCAGAAAGAATATTAGAGAGACTTTATAGATGCACAGGGCTGCCAACCAGGTCATCTCGGAAGCTTGCTTGGGACAGGGATTGCTTACAGCAACAGGATAGAATATTGCTAGGAACATTTCCTGGCTGAGAATAACGTTGGACCACCTTCTCAGTTTATGGTCAGGTTTCCATCTCAACCTAAGGTCTATTGATCATTTCACAGAGAAGGAGACTGATGCACAGAAATATTATTCTCAATGTTAAATAAAGAAGCCCCAGGGTGAAGGAGGAAGAGTGTCATATTTTGTAGGCCATAGTATGATTCCCATGGCTGGCCTCCCACATGAATGGAAAAGAGAAAGGAAATCAATCTTTCTTCACATCTTCAAATTATGAGCCGGTCATGGTGGCATATACCTATAATTCCAGTACTTGGGAGGGTGAGACAGGAGGATCACAGGTTCCCGGACAGCCTCAACAACTTTGTGAGGCTCTCAACAACTTAGTGAGACCTTGTTTCCAAAACAACTAAAACATGGCTGGGAGTGTATCTCAGAGGTAGAATTACCCTGGGTTCAATCCCCAGTGCCACTCATACGCACAAAATAAATTTTTACATTTATGAAAATAAAGCCAGAATTCTCACTTGAATTGAACTCAGTGTATAGGACAATGGAGTTAAAACACAAAACAAAAATTTCAGGGCTGATTAGAACACAATGTGTCGTATTGTAGGCATCTTTCATGACTTAATTTTTAAAATTTTGGTGAATGTGAACGTAGTATGTCAAATTACTCTTTTGTTCTTTTAAGAAAGAAAAAGAACACTAACTTTTGCTTTTTTTTGCCATTAATGAGGCTTGTGCATTGGGAACTCATTTACAATAATTGCTAAGTGAGCTCATTTTCATATCCGCATTTGTGATTAAGCCAACTTCATTACAGAGACCTAGAACTTTGCTGTTTTAATACTTTCATTGGCGCATTGTAACTATACATGATAGTGAGGTTCAAAGTGTTACACTCACACGTGCACACAGCATTTGATGAATTTCCCTCCGCATCCCACCCCAATCTTCCCTCCTCCCCCCTCATACATGCTAGTCAGATTGAGTGACACCTTCATAGATAAAAATAACACTATTGAGTGTGAAAACGTTACACAACTATATCAAATACATCACCTTCCTCTCTTTCTCTCTCTTTCCCAAGAAACTGTTCAGCAACGTGATTCTTAATGTGTAATTTCCATGCTCTGTATTGAGCAATGAAAGCAGACTTTGTTAATATACTTTTATTGGTACATTGTAATTATACATCATAATGAGGTTCAGAGTTATAGGAGCATCCATGCACACAGCACTTGGTGTATTTCCCTCTGGGACCCCACCCCATTCTCTCCACTTCCTCTCCATTTCCCTATACATGTTATTGAGATTGATATTGATAATTTCACATATGCACATAGCAGTATTTGAACTGTTGAAAACTGCTAAGAGTGGTTGTTAAGTGTTCTTGCCAGAAAAATGATGACTATGTGATGTTATATATATATATATATATATATACACACACATATATTTATGTACATTAACATATATGTATATGTTAATGGATAGATTTTGTTTTTCATATATATATGTATATATATATTATATATATAAACTTCAAAACCATGCATCATGTCCTGCACAATAGGACATACAATTGTCTGTCATTTAAAGAAAAAAGAGTATAGTATTCTAAAACACATAAAATGTAAATGTTATAAAAATGTGTGGTCCGGTGATCTCAGATTTATTCCAAGACTAATTCTGAATAATAGAACTTGAAAGATGATGAGATCCATCAGCAATTTCTAGCCATACCCATGCACCTTCCATTTGGCACCTTCAGCACGCTTAGACAGTCATTCAAAAACCAAAGTGACAAAAAAATAAAAGCAAAAATCCAAAAGACAGACCCCCTCTGAAGACCACTATGACACATGGTAAAGACAAGAGTATTCCTTCACCTCTTCAATAAACAGTGGCAGCACACTTGAGAGTTAAGGGACTCCTCTTTAGAGATGACAGTGCTCTTGAGGCTTAGAAGAAGCCCACTGTGCTCAGGGTGGGCTCAGGGATGGTAACCGATGGTGTCCCAGGCACTCTGTCAGTGGTGCCTGAGCCAGAGTCCTGGGCTTCAATCTGTCAGTTATGATGGTTTTT
Organism: Graphiurus murinus; assembly: GCA_004027655.1. Lineage (NCBI taxonomy): Eukaryota > Metazoa > Chordata > Mammalia > Rodentia > Gliridae > Graphiurus > Graphiurus murinus. Next base: position 16,049 of record PVLC010000344.1, on the reverse strand, counting down.
GACTGCAGACAACAGCAACCTTAAGCCAAATTGATCTAAACAGTAAGCAGACATGTTATTGAACATTGAATGTGAGGTCAGTCCAAAGGGCAGGGAGGCTGCAATGTGACTCAGTAGCTCAACTATGTTCTCAAAAGTCAACTTCAGACTCATTTCTCTGGTCCACCATCTGGGAAGATGTCATTTCCCACCCAACACTGGGGGAATAAAGTTGACTCTTTCAGGGACTACTTAGCAGCAGTGAAAACTCTTCTCCCAAGTCCCCTGACTTCACGGCAGGACTAGATCTTGGGGCTGATGCTCAGTCTGTCATTGGTGAGGGAATCACGTTGGTCTGATCTAGTCAACAGAGGCTCATTTCTGGATTTGGGGGGTGGTGTCCTTTCCTGAGACTCTTGTCTATCTATGCTAAGGGCAGATGCTGAAAAAATCTGGATTTCATTTGGGAAAACAAGAAATAGAGTTTGGGGGGAATGAGGTTTGCATAGGAGTTAAACAGAAATGTAGTAGTAGACTATTCAGAGGATGGGAGCAATCAATCTAGGGACATAGAGAGAGGTTTTAAGTTAGACTTTAAGAGAGGATCTTTCATTGCTTCATCTAATCCTGAGGAAGACCCTGGGGTACAAATTTTTCTAACCCCCTCATTTTCTTATAGATGAACAAAAATGGGCTATGGGGGTCTAAGTACCCTGGCCCCTTTGACTTCAAACTGTTTCCTCTTTCTACTGAATGGCACTATCCCCCCCTCAAATATAACGAAGCATTTAAAACATCCCACAACCCAAAATGTTAACAATTGGATGGAGATGAGTGTGTGTGTGTGTGTGTGTGTGTGTGTGTGTGTGTGTGTTATATCTTGTGTCCAATATATATGGAGATTAAACAAATACATAACTTTACCATTTTGGAGAGATATACTAAGAGCGCAAAGCTCTGAAGCAGACATCTCAAGGGCACATAGCAGCTAACTGCCGAGCCAGGGTTCAGAGTCAGCCTCTCTTCCTCCACAACAGGGATTTTCAGTCTCTGCGTTGTTGAAATTTGGACCCAAATAACTCTTTGTTGTGAGGGTCTTTCCTGAGCATCGTAGAACGCTTAGCAGCATTCCTGGCTTCTGCTAGCTACCTTCCAGCAGCACCCCTGTCTCTGATGGAACAACCCCAAAACTGCCTTCCCACCTTGCTAAGTGCCCCCTGGGTGAGTAGGTAAGGACTTCCTAGGGCTGAATAACACTATTTTCTATCCTTGCCTTTGGACCTTGCTGTTTTGATTTTCTACCTTGCAGTAATTTGCAGTCTAGTAATTTGCACTCTCATTTACAAATCTAGCAGACATATGCAGTTAAGTCCAAAATGGGGGGTATATAATACAGAGTCAGTAAGAGCCCTGGAGAGCAGAACAGAGTAGCTTTCAGAGCACTGACTTTCCAGCTAGACTCTACATTCAGGACTCAGATCCAGCACTCACTGTCTTTCATGGGCTTGTGACTAATTTTTTTTTAATGATTCAGTTTCCTCATCTATAAAATTGAAATAGTAAAAAACACCTATTGGACACAGAGGAAACACCCCAACTATGGGATGCGGAGCCCTCCTGCTGTGCAGAGTAGAAAGTGGGGAGCCAGCCAGCCGGAGGAGGCTTTCTATTTTCAGCCCACTGCCTGATTTCCATTAGTTCTGCAGGTTGATTTCCGTAATGTTTACCCTGAGGGCTGAAGCTTGATGTCTCAGGCCTCATTAAAGAGAGAATGTCTGTTGTGTAGTTATTTTCTGGATTAAACAAATAACACCTCACCTGATTAAACAAATAACACCTCACCTGATTCTACAAGTGCAGCAAGAGCTTTTGGCTCTATTCTGTCCTGGGAGAGTCATAGAAACACAGACATCAGGGTAGGAGCTCCTGGTGATTGTCTAGTTTGGGTACTTTCTTTATAGGCAGGAGATGACTAAGCTCAGACAAAGGTGATCATCTCCTCAGGGTTGCAGAGCTGGATTCTAGGAAGTCAAGACTACATAACCTGAGCTGCCGACTGTCAGTTCAGTTAGTTTCTTACACCAATTGTCAATATTTTCTAGAGGAGAAGAAAAAAAAATTAGGTACATAAGGTATGCTTCAGAGTGGTGATGCTTGGATATTCTGCAGCTAATTGATGTACTCCTTAAGTTCAGAAACCCAAATCATGAATACTATGTTTTGAAATGTAAATATTAATTTCTTAATAAATAGTTTTTGGTATCCAAAAATAACGTTGGCATGTTTCCCCTTAAATTTAGTTATCTGTTTTTCCCAGGATGGTCACCTGTGTTACTGATTTCTGCTCTATTTCAGGGAATAAAGAGCAGGCATTTGCTGAGATAGTAAGCAGCCTTTTCTCTCTTAGCTCCACCGTGATAACTAGAGTAACAGTGTCCACTACTGGCAAATCAGATAATTGCACCACTCTTTACACAGCTACTGTGTGTGAGGAATAACCCTGCAACTTCACCAGCATGCGTTTTCAAGGGCAGGATTTTAAGGCATGCAATTTGATTGAATATTGCTATGTCTGGCTTAATCATGTTATTTTATATAAGTCCAGTAATCAATTAAAGACCTCTAAGTAAACAATTGTGCCTCTAAAATATAAGAATACAACATAGTCATAGTTTCTATTGTTAAAAACAATTGAGGTTTAAAATATTAAGAGTGTAGAAAATATAATTTTACACAAAGAAGCTTATATTTAGTTATATCATGTAAACAAAATCAATGAGGATTTTAAGGTGATGTAATGATTTTTTTTTTTGATCATTTAAAACAAAAACCCACCAAAAAGTTTACCTGAGTTTATTTCTTTGGGAACAATCATCATAGATTTGGGAAAGGAAGTGTCGAAGACAATTGGAATAGAATTTCTTTTTTAAATTTATTCAAAACATTTAAGGGCATTTCAATGTGTTAAATGTTTGAAGCACTTTCTTATGCTTCTAAGAATTTGATTTATTTAACAGGACACTTGAGCAAAAGCCAACTAGATATGATTTCTCTTCCAAGATTTCTGTGTTTTTTTTAGAAAAGCTTCCTGGTTTCAATGCCTAAAGCAGGCAGCAGAGGGCCCAGCAATTTAACTATGGGGGGATTTGCTGAAACCAAGGATAAATTTTTACTTCTCTTTAAAACTTCTTAAATTTATACTTGGAAATGGTCAAGGCTGGAGTTTCTTTGCCATATGGAATAACATCATGAGGATACAGTGATAACATGGGGTTATTATATTGGCATAATTTATGGAAATCCACAAGTAGTGATTTATTCGAATTGTAGAAATCCAGCTTGGATAGTTCAGAACTAGTGTAGACTTTCAGCGTCGATCAGCTTTGAGATTGGGTAATTATATATCTCTAGTAGTGAGCGAAGCGTGCACCAGACATGAAGACTATACGTGTTGATGAAGGTTGTTAAATTATGTGGAAATGTTGTGACTCAGTCTCTACTCGGTTGCTCTTGCCTTGTGATGGATCCTAGTTTTCAAGATTTGGAGTTGTTGGGTTCTCCTCACCAGGATTGATAACATAAATCTCTCCACAACTTTGCTACCTTCAGTTCAGGGCTTTCCTAACTCTTCAGACTTCACAGAACCTATTAGTCACATTCTGTCCCAAGACCTAGAGGTACCGCCAGACAAGAATCTCATCTCCCTGAGGACCACATCTCTTCTTAACAACCTGCTTTCCTTTTCTATCTTCCAGATCTTCCCACATGCCACATTTTATCTGCATGATTTCTCATGCATTTATTTGCTTTTTCTTTCAACTAATATTTATTGAAGTCTGCCAGACACTGGAGCAGGGCAATAAAGACCCTCGAGACCCCTGCTCTCAAGGAATTTACATTCTAAAGGAGAGAGACAGATCGATAAATGCATAGAAGCAAAGATCAGGATGAGGTATCAGACCGAGAGAAGACCAAGACAGCCCAAATAGACAGAGGGGATCTAGCTACTTTAGACTGTCAGTCACTTTAGACCTGATAGGCAGCAAATGCTTCTCCAAGGCAGTGAGATTGGAGGAGAAATCTGAATGGCAGGGAAGAGCTGGCCCTATCAAGTATTTGAGATAGTAAAAAGCAATTTGTGCAAAATTGCTCCGAGGCGAGCAGAAGCAGTTGGTGTCTGAAGAATGAAAAGTAGGCCACCCTGTCTCCCGTGCTGTTTTCCATTTCACCTTGAAAAGGACAGGTGAGCACGGGAACATTTCTCTCCCTCATCTCCCACCAGAGAACTGTGGCTCCGTGCAGTGCCTCTTCTGCCTTCCTGTCCCCTTCGCTGCTGCTCCCCGAAGCAGAAGTGGCCTCATTTGGGTGGCCTCCCAGGCTCCCCTTTAAAGTGCTGCCCTGCCCCTCATCCTCCATGTGAAAAGCTGCCTCTCTAGGTACCTTGAGTTTCTCCCCAGTCAACCCAAGACCCCGATACCGCTAGATACTGACTGTGTGGAAGGACCAACAAGACGATTCAAGATAAGACCTCTATTCTGCAGGTCCAGAGAGGGCAGAAACGTGGCCAAGGTGGTTTCCTCCAATGTAAGGAGGAAAGAGAGCCATGAATTCCTCATCCAGCTCAGAGCTCCTCGAATGAGCTCATTCCCGGTGCTGCATTTTATCCCTCTGCCCAGTGAGTTCTGTTTTCCTTCCCAACCCCCTCTCTCTCCCCTCTTCTCTTGTATCTCCAGGTTCTCCCACTTCTAGCCCTTCTGTTTCTCCTGTTTCTTTCTAAGGCAGGCCGTTGTTTTGTTCTGTTTTCATTCAAGAGGAGCTTTGGATGGCTTTTAGCTTCAGACTTTTCTCCCCAAATAATAGATAAAATATAAATAGTGGGGCTACACACATACATGTATGCATAAAAATACATAAATGCATAATAATATAAATATATTCCTAATTATTTATTCATATCCACATGAATATATTATTCATTATATATATGCACATACATACATATAAATATAAATATATACACATAATCATTTATTCATATACACATGAATATATTATCCATTATGTACATGTATATATATATATATATGCATATATATAAAATCATCCTAACAGTGAGAATATTTGAGATGGTTAATGCTATTATACAAAATAGATTGGCATATACAGTATATGAATCAGAAACAAGAGAGAAGTCAGGAGTTGGTGGTGCACGCTTGTAATCCCAGTACTTGAGAGGCTGAGACAGGAGGATCTGGGTTCACGGCCAGCCTTAGCTACCTAGTAAGGCCCTCCGCAACTTAGTGAGACCCTGTTTCAAAATAAAGAATAAAAAATAGGACTGGGGGTGTAGCTCGGAGGTAGAATGCTCCTGAATTCAGTCCCTAGTACCGAAAAAAAAAAAGAAAAAGAAACAAGAGAGAAGACAAAACACCAACTGTATTATCAGTGCAGGAGATCTTGACAAAGCTTAGTACTCAAGCTGCAACTCTAGCCAGGGTCAATGGTACATTTCAGGGTCCTGTATTAATTCAGCTCCCGGGGTTATTCCTGGCCCAATTTTCACTTCTTCACTCCTCTTCAGAGATAAAGGGTGTTCTTTAACTCTTGGGACCCTGGAAAGTCAGAACAAAAATTAAGTTGGGAATGGACTGGTTCCAGCTGACTAACGCCATTTCTAATCACCATGTAAATGGATGTGCATAATGGTGCTGTTAATAACTTTACACCTCGCTCCAGGAAGGCTGGAGGGAGCTTTCCACTAATAGAGAAAAAGAGGCCAAAGCCTGGACATTTGTCAATACACAGATGTATAATATAGGAAAAGTTAGAGGTCAATGGAGAACCTGGAACTCATCGGTTTCAGTTATTCATCAAACGCTCAATGGCGGTACCAAGCCATTTGAATGAGGCCGCTCTGCAGCTCCACGCGGGGCCACTCCACCGTGGCTACTCGGGTATTGACATTTTGAGCTGGTTAATTGCTGGTTGTGGAGATGGTGGTGCCATGTCAGTGTTTAGCAGGTCTGGCCTCTACCCACTAGATACCAGGAGCTGTCACCCCCTCCACAGATGTGACAACTAAAAACTGTCTCCAGACATTCCCAAAGATCCCCTGGGGAGAAAAGTTGCTCCAACAGAGAAGCATCACTCCTTGGAGAAGGTATTCCATTTTTTCAAAAGGATAAGCCTATTATTTATGACCTATTCAATTCCGGGAAAGGATTTGAGGAAGCTTATAGGAGGAAAATGCTATTCAGTACATTTGTTAGCTTAAAGACCAAAGATTCAACAAAATACAGCAATGAAGAAGAGAGACATGCCAGATATCTAGGCTGAGGAGAGCAATTATATTTTAAAAAGACATTTAGTTTTGGGACTCCCAGGGGATCCGTTTAAACGGAAAATAAATTGTATAATTTTTAACTAGTAAAAGGGAAAAATAGATGCGAGTTTTATGTGATTGGAAATTTCTCTTTGCCCTGTGTTTTATTCAGACCAACACAGCACGATGGTATTATAGGAGCAGTTTTCATTAGGAACTCAATAAATGTTCTCCCTCTGTTCAGCTCTAACGTGAACCCAAGAGATAAAAGCAGAGGGAATAATTGGAAACATTAATTCCATGAAGATATTTTTCACCAGATGTTCATCCTAATTAACGGTGCCTGGAAAAGAGGAGTCATTTCTGGTAAATACACAGGACGGGCTCTCTCTAGGCCAGTGAATTTCTTTGCTGCATAAAAAGCAAATGGCCGCTCAGTAATCTCTGTCTGCAAGGGGTTCATGCTTTGTATTCACAAGTGGATTCAGTCTCCAAGCCCAGACTGTGAAGTCACCGATGAGCACTTGATGAGGTGACCATTGTCATAGCCATTGATGTCCACACACAGCAGTGCATGGCTGGTGGCACCCTTTATGGACCTGGCCCCAGTGTCACCTCATCTGAAATCCCATATAAAGCCATCCCTTGTCTGTGAGCAGAGTCACAGCAGGGAGGCAGCTATTTTCTTTTTCCCGTTGTTCTAACAGAAGGGCAAGTTCATTGTCAAATCAAGTATTAGTTTACTAGGGCCCTCCGAACAAAACACCACAGGTTGAGTCACTTAAACAAGAGAAATGGATTTTCTCCCAGTTCTGGGGCTGGAAGGCCAAGGTCAAGGTGTCTTTAGCGTTGGTTTCTCCTGAGGCCGCCTCCTTGGCCTGTGGTTGGTGACCTTGTCACTGTGTCTCAGCCCGTCTTCTCTGGATGCACACACATCTCTGGTGTCTCTTTGTGTGTCCAGAATTCCTCAACAGTGGATACCAGTATACCAGCCAGATTGAATTAGAGCCCACCCTAACAGCTTCCTTTTAACTTAATCACCTCATTTCCAAATACAGTCTCAGTCAGAGGTAATGAAGTTGGGGCTTCAACATTTGCATCTAGGGGGGAGGACATAATTCAAAGTAACAAATAGCTTGCATGTTAATACCCCTAAGTGAGGAATGATTCCAACACATTCATTATCCTCCATTAGTTCCATTAATGCAAACAGGGCCACTGCTGTAAAGTGACAATTTTATCTACAGTGACAGTGGCTTCAGTTCTTCTCAAAGGTTTTTCAGGGCTGCGGCAGGCTTGGAGGTGCCGTGACAAATTAAAGCGTCATCCTTTTTAGCAAGGGAAGCTTGTGCAACTTTAACAGAGACGTGCGTTGTATAAAGCACAGACTTCATTCTGCTGGTGTTTCAGATACTGCACCCTTATGCCTTCAATTGGACATTTTTTGAGCTGATTTGCTCTAATATGGTCATTAATTTTTCTGTCTTGAAGAATATATATGTACAATCTCTTGGAGATTAAGTTGAGGCCTCATAGCTACCGATATGTTTGGAGCCTATTCTCTCATTCATTATATCTATATTCATCCAACAAATATGATTGACAGTCTTTTGTATGTGCTAAGTCTTGGGGGGACAATGGTTAGCAAGTAACATGCTTGCTTTGTTCTGGAAAACAAGAGAAAGGAAGCAGGACAACTATAGGCAGAGCATGCTTCCTGGGACTGTAGTCCTGGTGCTAACCTAGCATGGCGCCTCCACATTACAGATCTTTTTCTCCTCCTCCTCCTCCTCCTCCTCCTCCTCCTCCTCCTCCTCCTCCTCCTCCTCCTCCTCCTC
>PVLC010000343.1:143524-231786 GCA_004027655.1 Graphiurus murinus | reverse complement strand
TTTTTTTTTTTTTTTTTTTTTTTTTTTTTTTTTTTTTTTTTTTTTTTTTTTTTTTTTTTTTTTTTTTTTTTTTTTTTTTGCGGTACTGGAGGTTGAACTCAGGGGCATTCTACCTCCGAGCTATACCCCCAGCCCTATTTTTTATTCTTTATTTTGAAACTGAGTCTCACTAAGTTGCGGAGGGCCTCACTAGGTAGCTGAGGCTGGCCGCGAACCCGGATCCTCCCAAATGCTGGGATTACAAGCGTGCGCCACCACGCCCGGCTCAACATTTTATATTTTAACTAATACATGTACTTAGTAAAGGTATTTATTCATTCAAACTGGTAAACTAATTTTGAATAGTTAAGAATTTGCAAGATTTACATGAAATAAAACTGTAAGCACTGCCTCGCACAGGACCTGGTAGGCAATGATGGGTTTGATTTTCTCAGGGCAATTAAAAAAAAAAAAGAATTTGCAAGCCAAGACGGGCGTGGTGGCGCATGCTTGTAATCCCGGGAGGCTGAGACCCAGAGGATCTGGGTTCCTGGCCAGCCTCAGCTCTCAGCTACCTAGTGAGGCACTCCACAACTTAGTGAGACCTTGTTTCAAAATAAAGAATAAAAAATGGGGCAGGGGGTATAGCTCGGAGGTAGAATGCCCCTGGGTTCAATCCCCAGTACTGAAAAAAAAAAAAAGAATTTGCAAGCCAAGAATACTTCCATCATATACACTGAGAGGCAGCATAGTGTAGTGGTATCAAACTGTCTGGATTCTAGTCCCAGTTCAACACTTAGTAGTCCTGTGATTTTGTGCAAGTCACATCCTTCTTTGTGTCTTAGTTTCTTTGATTGTAGAATGAAGTTAATGGTAGTCATTGCATGGTTGTTTTATCAAGTAAACATATGCAAAGAACTTAATATACCTGGCAAATAATAGAAACTTTCCAGGTATTAAAGCATATATCTCATACTCTTCCTTCTCTACTATCTTTATTCCAGAACATTGTCTAGGTGAAGCACCTTTCTGATTGACCACAATGAAAGGATTTTTCTCCATTCCAATCTCATGTTTTTGCCATTTTTGCTCTTTAAGGCAAAAGCCAACTTGCTTAAATAATTATTTTCCTATTCTGAATTCTGTGCCCATAGTGGCATGTGATGAATATTTATATATCTGAATAATAAGGAAAACCTTGATTTGGTTTCATAATTTCCCAGAAAGTGATTCCAGTTTTGACTCAAACTTTATATACTTTCTTTCTAAAATCTAAAGTAAAAAATTTCCTTTCAAATCAAGTAGAAAGTAGTTAGCAGTATATTTCAGAAATGTTCTAATCATGGTCTACTATGTAGAAGCAAAATCATTTTACATGTATAATGAGATTTATGTATTAGTGACATCTGTTACTGCTTAATCAACTCCTAAGAATAATAACAAATAATCACAGAAAATGGGTTTAGGAAGTCTGTGTTTTAATTAAATCTGGTTACTTCAATTTTCATCACATTTTTTTGCTCCCTGCTCATAGATTCCACTCTATCTCTTGATATTGTTTTTAATCCCTGCCCAGAGCAGACATTTATCTTTACTTTACATTGCCTCTTCTAAGCCTAGGGCAATTGACTCAGAGAGTCTTCTGATTTTTCCTCCTAAACCAACTTATCTGTATCATGTTACTGAGATTTTTGAGTTTCTAGAGTTCATAAGGAAAATGTTTCCCAGGATTATGGCCAGTTAATTCAGATGGTTGGAACATACTAATAAGATTAAGACTCCATTGTGTACATATCCCATAGTTTTGTAATCCATTCATCTGTCGATTGACATCTTGTCTGCTTCCATAGTTCGGCTATTGTGAATTGTGCAGCTATAAACATAGATACACATATGTCGGTCTGATAGTTTGGTTTCTGTTCTTTTGGGTAGATACCCAGAAGTGGTATTGCTGGATCATATGGTAGGTTCATCCCCATTCGTCTGAGGATCCTCCATGCTATTTTCCAAAGTGGTTGCACTAGTCTGCAATCCACCAGCAATGTATTAGGGTTCCCACTTCTCCACACCCTCACCAGCATTTGTTGTTGTTTGTGTTCTTGATGATTGCCATTCTGATTGGGGTTAGGTGAAATCTCAAGGTAGTTTTGATTTGCATCCCTCTGATTGCTAATGATGTGGAACATTTCCTTATACATTTATTGGCCATTTGTATTTCTTCTTTTGTGAAGTATCTATTTAGATCCTTTGCCCATTTTTTGATTGGGTTATTTGCTTTCTTGGCTGTGATTTTCTTGAGTTCTTTATATATCCTAGATATTAGACCTCTATCTGAAGAGTAACTGGCAAAAATCTTCTCCCACTCTGTAGGCTCTCTGTTGAGGTTCTTGATAGTTTCCTTTGCTGCATAGAAGCTCTTCAGTTTAATGCAATCCCATGTATTGATCTTCCTTTGAGTTGCTTGTGCTTTTGAGGTCTTGTTGAGAAAGTTTTTACCTATGCCTATGTGTTGAAGTGTTGGTCCTTTGCCCTCTTCAAGTAGCTGCAAGGTTTCGGCCTAACTTCCAGGTCTTTGATCCACCTTGAGTTGACTCTTGTGCAGGGTGAGAAGGTGGGGTTTATTTCCATTTTCCTGCATATGGTTAACCAGTTTTGCCAACACCATTTTTTAAAAAGGCTATCTTTTTTCCAGTGTATGTTTTTGGCTCCTTTGTCAAAAATCAGTTGACTGTAAGCCTGTGGGTCTGTTTCTGAGTCTTCTATTCTGCTCCATTGGTCTATGTGTCTGTTTTTGTGCCAATACCATGCTGTTTTTATTACTGTGGCTTTGTAGTAGAGTTTGAAGTCAGGTATTGTGATACCTCCTGCATGGTTCTTGTTGTTAAGAACTACTTTGGCTATCCTGGGCTTTTTGATTTTCCAGATGAATTTAAGGACTGATTTTTCTATGTCTGTGAGGAGCGCCCTTGGTAATTTCATGGGTATTGCATTGAATCTGTAGATCAGTTTTGGGAGGATGGCCATTTTGATGATATTTATTCTGCCTATCCAAGAGCATGGAAGATCTTTCAATCTTCTAAGGTCTTCAACTGGAAAACATTATGTTAAGTGAGATTAGCCAGTCACAAAGAGTAAAGAAGCATATGTTCTCCCTAATATGCAGATGTTAGGGAGAAGATGGGGCATAAGAGGGTCCCCAGATAAAAAAGTAGAGACCCTCAAAAAACAAAGAAGTTGATTTAACTGAAGGGGATGGATGGGGGGTCAGGGGAGGACATCCTAAGGCACATGATGTACTTACACTATTATATCAAGGTCAATCACTGAACTGAACTTGAGAGGGAGGGAGGGCGAGGGAGCAGGGTGGGAACTGGGGAAGGGGTCAGATGAGAAATGTGTGCAAATATGTCGTTATCAATTTATACCTAACAAAGATACATACAAAGATACATACAAAGCACAAATTGTTACAATAAAAATAAATAAATTTAAAAAAGATTAAGACTGTTGGTTTGATTCTTATAAGACTGAATTAACTTTTTTCTTTTCCACCAGGATAGCACTGCCACAGATGTACACCCTTGACCAAAAGGGAGATTCATTGAAAGGTTATAGATTCTTAAGGAGAAAGCCATCTACATTACTAAAAACACAAATACCAGCAAACAACAAAAAATATTCTCAGATGTACATCTGACAAGTTATGAATCAGTAAAGTCAACTTTGTTTATGTAATGTGAATACCAGACCTCACCAGGCAGTGGTTACAAATGAAGTCACATTGACTGTAATAATGCTAATAACACGCCTTGTTATTTCCATTTCTATATATCAGGGTATCTTGACTCTCTTCTCAAAAGTATTAGTTATGTGGGGAAATCTCTGGAGGTATGTCACATGTATTTATAGACAGTGTTCTCATATTCATCCTCTTCAGGACTTTTGCTATTGTCAGCCTCCAAGAAGATACTCCAGAATATCCTTGCTGTTGTCACTGTTGCTTTGCCATCTTGTGGTGCCATGATTTCTTTCTTAGTGTAATCTCTTCTTACATTCCTCAAAGTAGCAAACCTTATAAGGAGCCAAAACAACAATTAGGGTCTTTTCAAGTCTCACTGTGTTAGTGCTACTCTGGAAGAAAATGGGAAGAGTGCCCCTTTTACTCCTGTTTATAGCAGTTTGTCACCTGGGCACTGAAGCAGCATTGCTCATGTCTTTGTATTTCCTTATTGCTATTGTAAAAATAGCTTCTTTTGCCTCTGTCTTCATCCTTGATCCCACAGGGCTCAGATACCACTCCTTGAGACTAAATGGGGTGCTAGGCACCATACCGATCTCTTCATCTCCCTTTACTGGCTCAGAAATTTACTAAAAGTTAGACAAAATCTCCCTCTTCTTTCCACCCCCATATAAACTAATTCCACTATTTATAGTAGCCATCCAGACTTTCCTAAACTCCAGCAATGGATATAACAAATCTAAGCTGAGACCCTAGAAAGTCAAGTGTCATACCTTTGCTCTCATATGTGGAAACAAGAGAGAAAACAGTAAAAAAAGACTTTAGATAAATGAAGAGAGAGACCAGTAGAATAGTGCAAGGAAATTGGTGGAGGGAGGTGGTGAGAGGGAAAAAGAAGAAGATTAAGGAATTGAGGAAGGAAACGCCCAAATAATATTATGGGTTTTGTTGTTGAGGTTTTTCTTCCTCCTCCTCCTCCTCCTCCTCCTCCTCCTCCTCCTCCTCCTTCTCCTCCTTCTCCTCCTCCTCCTTCTTTTCTTTTTGGTACTGGGGATTGAACTCAGAGACATTCTACCTCTGAGCTACACCCCAACCATTTTTATCTTTTTTATTTTTTTATTTTGAAACAGAGTCTTGCTAGGTTGATGAGAGTCTTGCTGAGTTACTAAGGTTGAACTTGAAGTTTTTATCCTCTTGTCCCTGCCTCCCTAGTACTGGGATTACAGACATGTACCACCATACCCAGCAAGAGTCTGCATGAAGACTCTTGTCCTGAGCCATGCCAGCTTAGAATAAAAATATACTATGCTTAGATTTCAAGGAAGCAATGAAGATATGGATTGGTTCAAATAATACTATAGCAATAGTTGAAGGTATTACTACCAATTTCACCAACATGTACAGGGAGGGAGGAGGGATGAGCAGGGTGGGATGTGAAAGGAACTACACCAAGAGTTTTGTGCATGTATGTTTTCTTCACATCAAGTTTTACTATGAAGTATAATTGCAATGCACTAATAAAATAACTTTTTAAATAGATAGAGATGCCCATGCGTGACCCACACTGCATCCCTGTCTTCCCTCAACTATTGATTGGATGCCTGTACTTTACTCTCAAAGATGTCTCCTTTCACTAAGTTCTTTGATCTTTACACAGAGGTTTACCTGGAAGATGGAATGGGCTGCACAGCTACCTGTCATCTGTAGCTGAGTATAAATGAAGGTATTGAGCAGGTTTTGATAGAAAAAAAGCAGGAGCGTGAAAAGCCCATGCAGGATAAATGGAGTATAGACTCTAGAGGGAAGAAAAAGGTGAAAGACAGATTATGAGTATGGAGATAACCCTCACTGATTTCATAGTGCTTTCTGAGGACTAACCCTTTGATGAAGGATACCTTGTTAGCCAAAACTTCATGCATTCTCCATCCTGCTGTATGGTAGGAAGCAGTTATTCTTTTTCCAAATATTGTTTTGATGTGCTTAAAAGATAACAATTTCTCCTCTCATTTATGGGTATTTCACTAATTCTTTTTTTTCTACCCTCAGTACTCTCTTTTCATCTTCTATTGCAATCACAAAACAAATAACAGCAAAAGAAGATAAGGCAAATATCTAATAAAAATGACACCAAATATCTATCCTCTAATGACAACAAATTAGGGCAGAAGAAAGAAACATCGAATTCAGAGTAAGCTGCCTAGTTTACATTAGTAACATAGTGTATACTTTTAATTGATTATAGGCCTGACTTAAATTGGCTGCCATATATATATATATATATATATATATATATATATATATATATAGTGTGTGTGTGTGTGTGTGTGTGTGTGTGTGTGTGTATGTTACTAGGAATTGAACCCAAGGACATTCTACCTCTGTGCTACACCCCCAGCCCTTTTGATGTTTTTGTTTTGTTTTAAGCAGAGTCTCACTAGGTTGCTGAATCTCACTACATTGCTGAGGCTGTCCTTAAACCTGAGCTCCTCCTGTCTCAGACTCCCAAGTACTGAAATTACAGGCCTGCACCACCTTTTTATTTTTATGGCTGATATATGACATTAGAGTAGTTAACTCATCATAAGTCACATGAGCCAGAGAATCTATCATCCCTAAATTAGGTCACTTTTAGGCCCTTCAAAGATATTTTATTATTTCGAAAAATGTCAGCAGCAAAATGTCTTCCCTATAAGTTGGGCCATGACATGGACCCTTAGAACAGTTCTGGGGTATTATAATATCCAGAGAGATAGGATACTCTTATACCATAAGTTCCCTTAAATATGAATGCTAACCATTAATAAATATGTCTTCAAGTAAATCTCAGTGTTCACAGCTCACCTTCAGAAACTATTAAGGTTCATTACATTGGGAGCTTTACATTGAGAGCCAGGTCTAAAGTGAAGATGCACTACCATAAATCTTTGATCCTTATTTGCTTTGAAAGTCCTGACCTAGACTTAGTAGATGGGTAAGAAGAGGAATTACCCAAGCAGCCATACATATTGAAAGGTATGTAGGTTCTTAATAAGTCATAGGTGGTAGTAAAAAAAAATCCAAATGGACGTAAGATTCGCACCAGCACAGAGAAAGAATATTTATCAACAGAAAATGTGATACTCATTACTGCCATTTGAAGGTCATGCAAATAAAGTATATATGTGTAATACTAAAGCTCAGAGCTATTCTCACAATTAGGTAGAGTGCCTCTGCTTCATTTTACTACTGTGCAATGGCCTGGCTTCTCCCTGTGCTGATGCCTTCAAGCTCTACCCTCTTGACCTTTGCTACAATGCATTTCTTAAAAAGAATGGTGCTGTACAGAAATAAACAGACAATATAGAGTTTCATATCAGAAAACACATTGCACAAATACCAGATGGACAATATCCATCAAGGTATAAAGTCGGCAGAAGACCTCAGGGTTGAGGGAGAAACTGAGCTGACTGAGGGGAGTAGCACTTCAGTGTTCTGGTGACTTATAAGTAGACATGTGCAATGGAGATAGCTGAAAGTACTTGGCTTGGACCTCTCTTTTTCCCCATTCCTATAATACAGAGTTTCTTTCTCATTGGCTGTTATAAATGCTTTGGTGCACTATTCCTAAAAAGTAATAGGCATGAATTGAGGTCCAGGGTTGCTCCATTAAGGTGATAAACCAGTTAAACAATCTTTTGAGGTGAAAAGTTAAAGGCAACAAAATTATGAAAATATGATATTGCTAGCCAGGAGTGGTGGCTCATGCCTATCATCCCAGTACTTGGTAGACTGAGACAGGAGGATCGCAGGTTTGAGTCCAGCCTCAGCAACTTAGTGAGATCTTGCTTCAAAATAAAAAATAAAAAGTGCCGGGTGTGTAGCTTGGAGGTAGAATGCCCCTTGATTTGATGCCCAGTGCCACAAAAATGCTATTGCTTATTATAAAAATGATTACTGTTTATTTATTTTAAAATAAATAAAAATTATTGCTATGTTTATTAATAATGTATATTTCAAAATAACTAAAAACAACGGATTTTTTTGGTACTAGTGACTGAATGTAGAGACATTCTACCTCCAAGTTATACCCCCAGGACTTTTTATTTTGTTTTGAAACAGGGAGTCACTAAGCCTAGCTAGCTTGCAAAGACTGATCTCAAATCTATGATTCTCCTGTCTCAGCATTCCAAGTACTGGGGATTTACAGGACTATGCCACTGCTCCTGGCTAAATAGTGGATTTGAAATGTTCTTATCACAAAGAAATGATAGGTACTTGAGGTGATAAATATATTAATTACTCTCATTTAATCATTGCACAATTTTATACGTGTGATAACAAAATATCACATTTTAACCAATTAATATATGCTATTATTTCAATTAAAATATACGTATACACATACATGCACACACACATGGCATATAATATGAGACTTTTTTTTTTTTTTTTGCGGTACTGGGGATTGAACTCAGGGGCGTTCTACTTCTGAGCTACACCCCCAGCCCTATTTTTTATTCTTTATTTTTGAAACCAAGTCTCACTAAGTTGCGGAGTGCCTCACTAGGTAGCTGAGGCTGGCCGCGAACCCGGATCCTCTGGTCTCAGCCTCCTCAATGCTGGGATTACAAGCATGCGCCACCACGCCTGGCTTAATATGAGACAATTTAAGGAACTTAATTATAAGCCTCCTAGCCAGGATGTCAGGTTAGCAGTACTTATGAGAATTAATCTAGTGTTATAGTCCTCCAGAGGGTTTCATTTGGCTTTTAGGAAGTTCTGCTGAAGAAGAGGCTCCACCGAAAATTGAAAAACTCCCATGATTAAGTTTTGGCCTTCCTTATCCCCAAAGATCTGAGATTCTCCTCTTATTGGAATGTTTTACACAGAATTCATATACGAAGTCAATGAGTGTTTATTTAATGTCTACTATATTTCTTGCTGTATTCTAGGGGTTGAAGACTAAAGAAAATGAAATCATTGCTTTCATGTAAGCAATATTCTAATAGTAGAGAAAGTGAGGAAAATAGACAAATATAAATGTAAAATTTGTCAGAGGGTGGTAGTTATGAAGAAAAACTGAAGCAGAGTAAGAAAAAGAAAGCAAGGGTGATGGCTATTGTTTTACATAGTATAGTTAGGGAAGACTCTCTAAGAAGATATCACTTTATTTTTAACAATACATGTTTATTGAACCCCTATCTTTGTGTGTGTAGGGGGGTGTGGGTGTGTCGGGGAGTACTGGAGATCATGTGCCAGCAACATGAATTAACTCATTCCATCTTCACTGAAATCCTGTGAGGTGAACTCTTATTATCCTTGTTTTACAATGAAGAAATTAGGTAGAAGAGAAGTTAATTTTCCCAAGGAAACATGTAAGAGACAAAGGGGAGGGGGGCTTTAACTCAAAACAATATGGCATCAAATCCCATCCTAGTCATCACTGTGATACTTGCATTTTGGACTCTGCATAAGCAGGAAGAAGTGCATACTTTCCCACTAACCTTGTGAAGCACCAACAGAACTCTGCAAAAAGAAGCAATTACTAAAACAGAGAAAAGGAGGTGCTTGACAAAGAGACTTCAGAAATGGAAGTGGGAATTAAATGAGTAATATTAAAGCATGTTCTACATGTAGCTATTTTATACACAATCTCTTTTAATCCTCTCAATAAAATTAGAAAGTGAACATAAACATAACTACTTTGTAAATGAAATAATTGAGGTGCAGAGTGGCTCAGAAAATTGATCAAGGTCTCAGGGAAACAAAGGACTAGGGTTATGAATTTGGACTTATCAGTCAAGCCCATACTCTTATATAATATGCTGCCTCCAGAGAGAAGAAAAAGAACTCCATAGCAAAATACATGGAGATAATGTGAAAAGGATGGCGAGACAGCAAAATAAGACCCAAAACTTTCAGAGATTCAGAAGACTGATGGTAGCTTAGAGAAATTTTTGAAAAAAAAAGTTATTGTTGAATTGTAATTGTACGTGATATTGAGATTCATGATGTTACTTACCTATATACACACATAACATTATTTTGTCTGTTTCCTTCTCCCTACTTCCCATTTCCTTTCTCTCCTTCCTTTCTCCATTGCCTCCTTCCACTACTCTATTGGTCTTTCTTCTAATTTTCAGGAGGAACATTTTCTTTCTTTCTTTTCTCTAGTTCCCATATAGAAGAGAAAACATGCAAACCTTGATTTTCTTTTTTTTAATTGGTGCATTGTAATCATATATCTTGATGAAGTTCAGGGTGATAGAGGTACACATGCACACAGCACTCTTTGTACCTTCCCCCAGTCCCCACTCCCACTCCCTCCCCACCTTCCTGTACTCCACATAGTGATTGGCTTTGATAAGATTGTGTACATACATCATGCCAATTGAGGTGTTTCTGTCTTCAAGTCTTCGTCTTCCCCTCTCCTATCTCCCTCAGTTTGGTCCCCTCCTTCACTCTAATAAAGTTTCTCTTCCTTTGTCTGGAGTTCCCCCTGTCCCAATTTCTCCCTAGCTTCCACATATGAGGGAGGACATCTGATCTTTCACTTTTTGTGACTGACTAATCTCACTTGGCATAATGTTCTTCAATTCTATCAATTTCCCTGCAAATGACATGGTTTTGTTCTTATTTATGGTTGAGTATAATTCCATTGTGTATATATCCCATAATTTTGTGTCCATTCATCTGTTGATGGATATCTCAGCTGGTTCCATAGTTTGGCAAATATGAATTATGCTATTATAAAACTAGATATGCATGTATTACTATGGTAGTCTGCTTTCAGTTCTTTTGGGTAGATACTCAGGAGTGGTATGGCTGAGTCATATGGTAGGTTCAGTCCAATTCTTCTGAGGCCCCTACACAATGTTTTCCAAAGTGGTTGCACTAATTTGCAATTCTACCAACAATGTATCAGAGTTCCTACTTCTCCACATCCTCTCCAGCATTTATTATTGTGTTTTTAATGATTGCCATTCTAGTTGGATTTAGGTGAGATCTCAGGGTAGTCTTTTTGTTTGTTTGTTTGTTTGTTTTTTGCGGTACTGGGGATTGAACTCAGGGGCATTCTACCTCCGAGCTACACCCCCAGCCCTATTTTTTTTATTCTTTATTTTGAAACCCGGTCTCACTAAGTTGTGGAGTGCCTCACTAGGTAGCTGAGGCTGGCCACAAACCTGGATCCTCAGGTCTCAGCCTCCCGAATGCTGGGATTACAAGCATGCGCCACCACGCCCGGTTTTCAGGGTAGTTTTGATTGCCAATGATGTTGAACATTTTTTCATACATTTGTTGGTCATTTGTATTTTTTCTTTTGTGAAGTGTCTATTTAGTTCACATGCCCATTTTTTGATTGGGTTATTTATTTTTTGGTAATTACTTTCTAGAGTTCTCTGTATATATGAGATGTTAGTCCTCTGTCAGAGGAGTAGTTGGCCAAAATCTTCTCCCATTCTTTCAGCTCTCTGTTGAGGTTCTTGATAGTTTTCTTTGCTGCACAAAAGCTTTTCAGCTTAATACACTCCCACATATTGATCCTCCTTTTAATTTTGTGTGCCTTTGGGGTCTTACTGAGAAAGTTTTTACCCATGCCTGTGTGTTGAAGTGTTGGTCCTATGCCCTCTACAAGTAACTGCACAGTTTATGGTCTATTCTATAGGTCTTTGATCCATCTTGAATTGACGATTGTGCAGGGTGAGAAAGTGGGATTTATTTCCATTTTTCTGCATATGGATAACCAGTTTTGCCAACATCATTTGTTGAAAAGGCTATCTCTTTTTCAGTGTATGTTTTTGGTCCCTTTGCTGAAAATCAATTTGCTGTCTGTAGAATTGTTTTTGAGTCTTCTCTTCTGTTCCATTGGTCTATGTGTCTGCTTTTGTGCCAATACCACGCTGTTTTTATTACTGTGGCTCTGTAGTGTAGTTTGAAGTCAGGTATTTTGATGCCTTCTGCATGATTCTTATTGCTGAGAACTATTTTGGCTATTCTGGGTCTTTTGTTGTTCCAAATGAATTTAAGAACTGATTTTTCAAGATATGTAAAGAATGACTGTGATATTTTAATAGAGATTTCATTGAATTTGTAGATCACTTTTAGAAGGACAGCCATTTTGATATTTATTCTGCCTATCCAAGAGCATGGAAGGTCCTCCCATCTTCTAAGATCTTCAATTGCTTTCTTTAATATTTTATAATTTTCATTGTAAAGGCCTTTTACCTCCTTAGTTAGATTTATTCCTAAGTATTTTAAAAATTTCAAGTTATTGTGAATAGAAATGTTTTCTGGGTATATTTTTCAGCATATTTATGGTTGGCATATAGAAAAGCTTCTGATTTTTTTAGATTAAATTTGTATCCAGACACTTTGATGAATTTGTTAATCAATTCTAAAAGTTTTTGGTTGAGTTTATTGGGTCTTCTAAGTATAGGATCATGTCAGAGTCCAACTAATCTCACTTAGCATGATATTCTCCAGTTCCATCCATTTCACTGCAAATTATATAATTTTGCTTTTATTTATACATAAGTAAAGCATCATTTTATGTACATACCACATTTTCTTTGTCCATTTATTTGTTGACAAACACCAAGGTTAGTTCCATAATTTATCTTTGTGAATTGTTCTGTATAAACATGGGTATGTACACATCACTATAATACTCTTATTTTTAATTCTTTTGGAAATATATAAGAGTGGTATAATTGAGTCATATTGTGGTTCCATCTTAATACACCTTCTTCTCCAAACCAAACTATTCGGACTGCTATAATAGGATTACCATCTATCAAACAAAATATCTTAATCTATTCTGATTGCTGTAACAGAAATACCATGAATTGGGTGAATCATAAACAACACAAATTTTATTTATTTATTTATTTATTTATTTATTTATTTATTTATTTATTTATTTTCTCACAGTTATACAGTCTGAGAAGTCCAAGATCAAGGTGCCAACAGACTCAATATTTGGTTAGGGCTCTGTCTAGTTCAGAGATTGTGCCTTCTCCCTGTGTCCTCATAACAGCTCCTTATGATTTTGAATTGGCAAGTGATTGGTAACAAGGCTTTCTTCCCGGTACCCTCAGAAGCACAGTTAAAATCTGTGAGCCTTAATGAAATAACTTTAGAAATGCCTTGTCTGCCAAAAATTTTCTTTCTAATAATACAATAGTAACACTGTGGGAATGTCAGGATAATAGGCTAATGGGCAGTGTTAGCAAAGAAAGCCAATTGTATACTGTCTGCCTTGTGCCTTAGACTCTGTGGTATAGATAAACCAGGATGTGGTTTCATCACTTGTGGAATGGGGCCTCCTTACCCATTCATTATTCTGGAAAAGCAATAAGTCTGTCTCTCACCCCATGCCTACTCTGTTTTACCTTTCCTTTCCTTTCCTTCCCCTTCTCTTTCTACACACAATCAAAGTCTTCGATTTTTGCTGAGTATCAGACAAACAAAACAGCAAAGACACTTGCCTGTTTTCTCTTTAACAGAGCATTAGGTGACTCCTCCTGAAGAGAAGCTGAGACTTCCCTCAGTGTGGGATGTTAGCCAACTCTATCCTTTGTATTCTTCAGGTAATTCTTTTAAGTCTCTCTCCATTTTTCTCAGCCATAAAATGTTATTTCAGTGGCTATTACTCCACCAAAACTTTCAAGGATCCATTACACATCATTGAGAATGAGGTGTTTTGGAATTCATTAAGTGTTAGGAAAATTGATGTTTTAAAAGGAAAATGTAGTCTTTTTAAAAAAGCTCTCAGAGAGGCCAGAGAAACTATTGAAATTCACCTTTGGCTCTGTGGAGCCAGGCAATAGGCTTGTAATCCAATGTCTGTTGAAAACTGAATTGGTACTAGAAGTTAAATATAAATAAAGTATTATGAATAAAGCTAATTTCTAAGAGATTTTGGCAAGTAACTAGGTTTTGAAGTCTTAGAAACCAAGAAATCTTATTATGTTATGGATTTTTTTTGCTGTAAGGAAATAAAATAAACCACTTCTCTAACTAATGTCCCACCTGTCAAATGGGTAAAGAGTCATTTTTATCATAAATATTCTAAGCCAATGTCTTCAAGGAATTTTACTTTCAAATTATAAACAAAGTACATACAAATTGAATTGACCTTTAATAAACCAATATGCTGTGGTTACACATCCGGATGCTGTTGCTTCTGTACCACTTTTCCATACTACACCTCCACCCTCTGCTCTGCCCACCTATGTATTCAGCAGGGGCAAGCTCAGTTGCCCATCAAAGTCTATGCTTAGGAAATAATAGTTAAGTGAGGTATATTTTCTGTTGCTTTGCCAGTTTTGAATTACTGCCAAGTTCTCTTTCCAGGATACCACTGACCACCTGCTGTCAGCAAGGAAAAGGAAATGGGGCAAAGAAATAAGGAGAAGGAAAGGTTGTAGGGTAGTCAAGAGAAAAATGTGATTATGGAACATGTTCCACAAATTAAGCAATCTGTGGAGAGTAATTTGGCTGGTGAAGATCTTTAGAGTGTCATGTCAGCTTTAGAATCAGAAAACTGCCATCCTAACTTGGCTTATAGGGATTAATGTGAAGAGAGAAGGGGGAGGGAGCCAGAAAGGATGGAAGCCAGATAAGAGGAAAGCAAAGCAAAGTGCTTTGTTTATACAAGTCTCCTCAGGGAAATAAAACTATTGCTTACTCCACAACTAAAACATATATATTCTTAATGGCAGCAACTTTGGCAGGAAGGGAGAGAGAAAGAAAGTAGGGAAGGGGGTTGGCAAGATGTAATGGAAGAGGAGAGAAAGGCTTGGCCCCAGAGATATTTAGAAGTAGAAATGACAGAGCTTGGTAACAAATCAAATGTATAACATGAAGAAGAGGGTGGAGAGGATGACATCCAGCTTTCTGATTTTGACGAATGAATAAAATGGTAGTTCAGAAAATATATACAAGTTCCCCAGCCATGAGCTCTCTTTTCTTCACCATAGGCTTCCCTTCCTGTACCACCCCAAATAATCCCCCTACAAGAAATTTGCCGAGAGGCTTGAGAAACATAGCACACAACATGTTAAAAGCATCTGAAAACCCACACAGCCTGAGAAATTGTGGCTTGAAGAGTGATTAAATTACTAAGTATAAGAAATATTTTTGTATATCCTAGATATTAGACCTCTATCTGAAGTGTAACTGGCAAAAATTTTCTCCCACTCTGTAGGCCCTCTGTTGAGGTTCTTGATAGTTTCCTTTGCTGTGCAGAAGCTCTTCAGTTTAATTCAATCCCATGTATTGATCTTCCTTTGAGCTGCTTGTGCTTTTGGGGTCTTGTTGAGAAAGTTTTTACCTGTTCCTGTGTGTTCAAGTGTTGGTCCTATGCCCTCTTCAAGTACCTGCAAGGTCTCTGGTCTGACTTCCAGGTCCTTGATCCACCTTGAGTTGACTCTTGTGCAGGGTGAGAAAGTGGGGTTTATTTCCATTTTCCTGCATATGGTTAACCAGTTTTGCCAACACCATTTGTTGAAAAGGCTATCTTTTTTCCAATGTATACTTTTGGCTTCTTTGTCAAAAATCAATTGACTAAGCGTATTGTTCTGTTTCTGAGTCTTCTATTCTGCTCCATTGGTCTATGTGTCTGTTTTTGTGCCAATACCATGCTGTTTTTATTACTGTGGCTTTGTAGTAGAGTTTAAAGTCAGGTATTGTGATGCCTCCTGCATGATTTTTATTGCTAAGAACTACTTTGGCTATTCTGGGCTTTTTGTTTTTTTTCCAGATGAATTTAAGGACTGATTTTTCTATGTCTGTGAGGAGCGTCCTTGGCAATTTCATGGGTATTGCATTGAATTTGTAGATCAGTTTTGGGAGGATGGCCATTTTGATGATATTTTTCTGCCTATCCAAGAGCATGGTAGATCCTTCCATCTTCTAAGGTCTTCATAGATTTCTTTCTTCAGCTTTCTGTAATTTTCCTTATAGAGGTCTTTAATCTCCTTGGTTAGGTTTATCCCTAAGTATTTTATTTTTCGGGGTGCTATTGTGAGTGGAATTGCTTTCTGGATTTCTTTAGAGGTCTAATATCTAGGATATACAAAGAACTTAAGAAAATCGCAACTAAGAAAGCAAATAACCCAATCAAAAATGGGCAAAGGATCTAAATAGACACTTCACACACAAAAAAAGAAATACAAATGGCCAATAAATGTATGAGGAAATATTCCACATCATTGGCAATCAGGGAGATGCAAATCAAAACTACCCTGAGATTTCACCTAACTCCAGTCAGAATGGCAATCATAAAAAACACGAACAACAACACCTGCTGGTGAGGGTGTGGAGAAGTGGGAACTCTAATATGTTGTTGGTGGGATTGCAAACTTGTGCAACCACTGTGGAAAACAGTATGGAGGACCCTCAGACAAATGGGAGTAAACCTACCATATGATCCAGCAATACCACTACTGGTTATATACCCAAAAGAATGGAAACCAAACTATCAGACTGATACATGTGTATCTATGTTTATAGCGGCTCAATTCAGCCAAACTATGGAAGCAACCAAGATGTCCATCCACAGATGAATGGATTACAAAACTATGGGATATGTACACAATGGAATTTTACTCAGCCATAAAGAAGAACAAAATCATGTTATTTGCAGGGAAATGGATGCAACTGGAAAACATTATGTTAAGTGAGATTAGCCAGTCACCAAGAGTAAAGAAGCATATGTTCTCCCTAATATGTGGATGCCAGGGAGAAGATGGGGCATTGGAGGGTTTCCAGATGAAAAGGAGAGATCCTCGATAAGCAAAGAAGTTGTTCTAATTGTAGTGGATGCATGGGGCAGAGGGACACCTTAAGGCATATGATGTACTTACACAATCATATCAAGGTCACTCACTGAACTGAACCTGAGGGGGAGGGAGGGCGAGGGAGCGGGGTGGGAATTGGGGAAGGGGTCAAATGAGAATTGTGTGCAAATATGTTGTTAACAACTTGTACTTAACAAAGATGTATGCTATATTGCACGAATTACTAAATAAAAAATAAATTAAAAGAAAGATTTTTAGAGACTTTTAATTTTTCTATTTCTATCTAAGCAGAAGAGTAAGCAAGGAAATAAGATAAATTTTAGTAAAGAATATTCCAGTGGGACATAAGGAAGATGATCCTACCTAGCTAGAAAAATAGATAAGAATGAAATTACTGAATAGAAAATATAGAGATCTTCAAGAAGAGATATTATAATCCTAAAACCTGAATAATTCAGACACCAACTTGAAGGCAGGGGTCTGGATTAGATGATACCTCTAAGTATCTGTTCTGTAAATGTCCTTCTATTCTGCCCAAGATATCTCCAAAGGAGCTATTCTCTCATTGATCTGGCTGAGTAGATGCATTGAGGGAAAGAGAAAGTCAGAGAATTGAAATCTATTTCAGATGACTATTAATATGGAGATAGAAATAGATTGATGACTATATGGAGACAGAAATCAGAAGAAAAAAAAAATTTTTTTTTGCAGTACTGCGGATTGAACTCAGGGAAATTCTACCTCTGAGCTATACCCCCCAGCCCTATTTTTTATTCTTTATTTTGAATCAGGGTCTCACTAAGTTGCGGAATGCCTCACTAGGTAGCTAAGGCTGGCCGCGAACCTGGATTCTCCGGTCTCAGCCTCCCTAATGCTGGGATTACAAGCGTGTGCCACCACGCCCGGCTCGGAAGAAAATTTATTACTTCAATTTTGACAGTATTTTTAAGTGGAATCTTTAAGACCAGCACATGTTAGGGTAATGAAAACATTTATGAGCATTTAGGACATATTAGCTATCAAAATAAAAGAAAAAAAGGCAATTGGTGGTACAGAGAAATAGAGATGCAAAACAATGACTCAAACATTTCATAAAGCATGAAACCAGAGCAGTATATTCCTGCTAGGCTAAGACTACAATTTTATGGGGAAAGTAGCTTAGATTTGAGTCCTATACACTAGGAAAGGCATGAACATTCTCTATACTTTGACATGTGAGAAAGGAGACATTCATAAATATTCATATACAAACAGTAGATACTTGTGAACTTTTGTAGTTCTAGCAGAAAATCAGAATAATTTATTTTAATATTAGAAATGAGCCAGACCACCAGTGCAGGATCTTACCAGAAAAGTATGAAAGTACCAGAAGATTTCCAGCTAAATGAAACAGTAACTTTCCAAAAGTACAGATCTGTGATTAATGGGTCATCTGTTTTACTTTCTTCTTAAGGGCTCATTTGCATTAGAATATTTAATTCCACTGCAGTGGATTATGTCATCCTGAATTATTTGATATCTCCTACTATACCATTATTTGTGGGTGGATCTGGAGGACTGATACATAAAATCTCATTTGTCAATTTGTCTTGGCCTAGAATTTTACAGACTTTATTAAATATAACATGATTGATGCATAAGAAGTTTCATAAGATTTTTTCAGGGAATATTTGCTAAGTATCTATAGCCTATGGCATTTATCTAGGGATTTGTGGAAAGTTTTCTTCAAAGGAAAATAAATTCCTAAGAAAGAAAAAAACTCTAGAGAGTTGCCTTCTTATAGTCGTTTCTTTTCTAGTGCTTCCACTCATTTATTAGATTTTATAAAGATTACTCTCTTCCACAAAGCACCAGAGCATATTGATATAATTTAAATAGAAGATAACTGTCACATTGTGTGTATGTGTGTGTGTGTTTGTGTGTGATACAGTCATAGAGAGATAGAGAGACATAGAAATAATAGTCACAAATGCTGTAGCCACTATATCATTTTATGTTAGAGCTCCCTGCTTAGAAAGAACAGTCTCACTCAAAATGGATCCTGAGTAGTGATGTCTCCCTTCTATATTCAAGCAACATCCCTGTCTCCTTGACTTTTTTGTGACATTGTCTGTCTGTCCTAGTATCTGTACTTAAAAAAGAAATTAGCTGAATGTGAGAGTCTTTGCAATCTATATTAAGTGCATGAAATAATTGTCATAGAATCTAGCCTTTCCATAGCAACAAAGACCCTGATATCTGGAGTATCACTAATCATCAAAGGGCTATATTGACACTATTTTTGTGAAGGGTCAAATATCTCAAAAAAGTAAGTGTCTATACCTTTTATAGATAGCAATTTATTATTGAACGGTTGCTGTTATATGATTCTCATCACTAATCTCTATGAATTGCATTACTACATTCTACCTATGTAAGCATCCGTGCCTCTATTTTTAGATTAAACAATTCATTATAAAAATATGGATAATTAAAATATTAACTTATATTTGATTAATGGTTTATACTTTGTTTTTTGTATTATTCCTTTAAATCTCACAACAAACCAATGTGGAAGGAGACCTACTGAGTTTACAAGCTTTGTCACAAAACTAATGGTAAAATTAAAACTGGAACTCTGGTATCATGACTTTCAGTCTTACAGTGTGTGGTAGTGAATAAGGCTGCTCTAAATATTTCAGTTCCCGTTGCGGCCACATGGTTGGCTTATACTTCCTTGCTCCATTTGAAGTTAGTGGTGGCATTTTAATTTATTTGGCCTTTGAAATATGAGAAGTGACTCATGTCATTTCTTTGCCCACGTGTATGCATGGTACTGGGGATTTAACCCAGGGGCATTCTGTCTCTAGCTACACTCCTAGCCCCTTTTATTTTCTGTTTTCAAACAGGGCCTTGATATGTTACTTTCTACTTGCCTCAAAACTGAGGCCCTCCTGTCTCAGTCTCTGAAGTACTGGAATTAAAGGTGTGTACCACTGTGCTCAGCTAGGACTCATGCCATTTCTTGATAGAAATATTTAATTGCCTGTGTTCCATTCTAGCAGTCTATATTTATATTTATTATTCTGTAGTAATGTAGAAATACATTTCAAAATAGATTCCCCTTTGACAAAACTTGTTCTTTGAGTAATTACCATAGACAGAGCCTCTATCACACCATCCTGCATTGGAAATGAAACCTAAATAAGAAATAAATCTTTCTTGGTCTTGGATGATTTTTTTTTGTTTATGGTATAACCTAGCCTTTTCTGACTTATAGATACACTCTTTCCATAGAATGGTGAGTGTATTCTTCTTTAAGTATGTCTATCTCATAGTTTCATGTCTCTCAAATCTTGGTCCACTGGGGCCAGTACTAGTTTTACACAGTTATATCAATAATATTTTGTGGCTACTCTCAAACTGAAGCATTTTGGATTTAGTATGTATATTGAAGTGATTCTCAGTGTCCTATTATCTTTATGTGTACTAGTGATAGACTAATCTAGTGATAGATTCAGGTCTTGAAAGGATGTCATGAATTTCGTAATTGTATCTCCCACTTTTAAGAAGATGAGTACTTTCTCTTCATCATTCATATATGTTTTGCATCAGAAAGGAAGATATGTGTTACGAAAGAGGAAAAGTGTGAATTGAAGTAGAGAAGAATAAAGCAGTGATCACAAATCCATGCATTTAGAGGCAGCCTTGCCCTATTAAGCGTAAGTGCATTTCAGATATTATAGATGATGTTTGTGAAAAAGGAAAAGGGAAGAGAATCTATAGGAATTGATAAGGGAGGAAAGTTATCTTTAGCACTAATTTAGAACCAAAAATTCACTCGGTCATATAGAAGCAGTTTTCTCTCTCTCTCTCTCTCTCTCTCTCTCTCTCTCTCTCTCTCTCTCTCTCTCTCTATATATATATATATATATATATATATATATATATATATATATATATATATATATAAATGTCAGATATGATTACCACAGTGCTGGAAGCTTTCTTGGCCCAAATGCTGAGATTACCATATTGGACTGGCTCAGCTAAGTGTATAGTGCCTAGTTAAGTGGAAATTGTCTGCTCACAGACAAGTTTCCAAGGAACAGATAGGATTGATAAGTTTCTGGACTATGATGCAACTTACTTATTTCCCAGAATTGTTTACCCTTTTCCTCCTCATACACATCTCGCTATACCATTTCCTTTTTTTTTTTTTTTTTTTTTTTTTGCGCGGTACTGGGGATTGAACTCAGGGGCATTCTACCTCCAAGCTATACCCCCAGCCCTATTTTTTATTCTTTATTTTGAAACCGGGTCTCACTAGGTTGCGGAGTGCCTCACTAAGTAGCTGAAGCTGGCCGCGAACCCGGATCCTCCGGACTCAGCCTCCCGAATGCTGGGATTACAAGCGTGCGCCATCACGCCCGGCTACCATTTCCTTTTAACTGAATAATAAACACTGTGGTGCCAAGTTATCCCTATATTCTATTTTTTATTTTTTATTGGTGCATTGTAATCATACATCTTTGTTAGGTACAATCTGGTAAAGGCATACATGCACACATTTCTCATTTAACCCTTCCCCAATTCCCGCCCCACTCCCTCGCCCTTTCTCCTCAAGTTCAGTTTAGTGATTGACTTTGATATGTTTGTGAAAGTACATCATGTGCATTAGGGTGTTCCCCCCCATCACCTTCTTTGTTCATCTAAGGTTTCTCCTTCTTCGTCTAGGGTCCCGCTTAAGTCCCACTTTCTCCCTAGCTTCCCCATATTAGGGAGAGCATACATTTTTTTTTACTTTTTGTGACTGACTAATCTAACTTAGCATAATGTTCTCCAGTTCCATCCATTTCCCTGCAAATGACATGATTTTGTTCTTCTTTATGACTGAGTAAATTTCCATTGTGTGCATATCCCAGTTTTATAATCTATTCAACTGTTGATGGACATCTTGGCTGGTTCCGTAGTTTGCAAATTGTGAATTGTATGGCTATAAACAGAGATATAAACATCGGTCTGATAGTTTGGTTTCCCAGAGGGGTATTGCTGGATCATATGGTAGATTCCTTCCCATTCATCTAAGGAGCCTCCATACTATTTTCCAAAGTGGTTGCACTAATCTGCAATCCCACCAACAATGTATTAGGGTTCCCATTTCTCCACACCCTCGCCAGCATTTGTTGTTGTTTGTGTTTTTGATTATTGTCATTCTAATTGGGGTTAGGTGAAATCTCAAGGTAGTTTTGATTTGTATCTTTCTGATTGCTACTGATATTGAACATTTCCTCATATATTTATTGGACATTTGTATTTCTTCTTTTGTGATGTGTCTATTTAGATCCTTTGCACATTTTTTATTGGGTTGTTTTATTAGTTGTGAGTTTCTTGAGTTCTCTGTATATCCTAGATATTAGTCCTCTATCAGAGGAGTAGCTGGCAAAATGTTTCTCCCACTCTGTGGGCTCTCTATTGAGATTCTTGATAGTTTCCTTTGCTGCACAGAAGCTCTTCAGGTTAATGCAACCCCATGTATTGATCTACCTTTGAGTTGCTTGTGCTTTTGGGGTATTGTTGAGAAAGATTTTACCTGTGCCTATGTGTTGAAGTGTTGGTCTTATGGCCTCTTCAAGTAGCTGCAAGGTCTCTGGCCTTTTATCCATCTTGAATTGACTCTTGTACAGGGTGAGAAAGTGAGGTTAATTTCCCTTTTCCTGCATATGGTTAAGCAGTTTTGCCAACACTATTTGTTGAAGAGGCTGTCTTTTTTCCAGTGTATGTTTTTGGCTCCTTTGTCAAAAATCAATTGACTGTAAGTGTGTGGGTTTGTTTCTGAGTCTACTATTCTGCTCCATTGGTCTATGTGTTTTTGTGCCAATATCATGCTTTTTTTATTATTACTGTAGCTTTGTAGTAGAGTTTGAAGTCAGGTGTTGTGATGCCTCCTGCATTGTTCTTGTTGCTAAGAACTACTTTGGCTATTCTGAGGTTTTTATTTTTTCAAATTATATTAAAGACTGATTTTTCTATGTCTGAGGAGTGATCTTAGTAATTTAATGGGTATCACATTGAATCTATAGATCACTTTTGGGAGGATAGCCATTTTGATGATATTTATTCTGCCTACCAAGAGCATGGAATATCTTTCCATATTCTAAGGTCTTCATCAATTTCTTTTTTCAACTTTTTATGGTTTTTCTTATAGAGGTCTTTTACCTCCTTAGGTTTATTCCTAAGTACTTTAGTTTTTGGGATGCTATTGTGAGTGGAATTGTTTTCTGGATTTCTTTTTCAGTGGATTTAAGGTTGGCATACAGGAAAGCTTCTGATTTTTGAAGATTGATTTTGTATCCAGACATTTTGCTGAATTTGTTGATTAGTTCCATAAGTTTTTTGGTTGAGTTTGTTGGGTCTTCTAAGTATAGTATCATGTCATCTGCAAAAAGGAATAGTTTTAGTTCTTCTTTTCCTATTTTTACTCCTTTGATTTCCTTCTCTTGCCTTATTGCTCTGGCTAGAGTCTCAAGTACCATATTGAACAGAAGTGATAAAGGACATCCTTATCTTGTTCCTGTTTTTAGTGGGAACTCTTGCAGTTTTTCCCCATTTAATATGATGTTGGCTATGGGCCTATTGTATATTGCCTTTATGAGGTTCAGGAATGTTCCTTCTATTCTGATTGTTCCCAGTGCTTTTAGCATGAATGGGTGTTGGATCTTGTCAAATGCTTTTTCAGCATCAATTGAAATGATCATGTGACTTTTGTCTTTGATTCTGTTTATGTGGTGAATTACATGGATTGTTTTTCGTATGTTGAACCAGCCTTGCATCCGTGGAATGAACCTAACTTGGTCATGGCATATTATTTTCTCAATGTAGTTTTAAATGTGCATTGCTAGTATTTTGTTTAGCAGTTTTGCATCTAAGTTCATCAGCGATGTAGGCCTATAGTGTTCTTTTCTTGAACTGTCTTTATTTGGCTTTGGTATTAATGTGATGTTGGCTTCATAGAATGTGTTTGGGAGGGTCCCATTTTTTTCTATTTCCCGGAATAGTTTGAGGAGTATTGGGATTAGCTCTTCTATAAATGTTTTATAAAATTCACTTAGAAAACCATCTGGTCCTGGGTTTTTTTTATGGTAAACTCTTTATTGCTGTTTCTATCTCTTTGATTGCTATTGGTAGGTTTAAATTTTCTATATATTCTTGACTCAATTTAGCAAGGTTATATGTGTCTAGAAATTTCTCAATTTCTTCTAGATTTTCCATTTTGTTGGAGTATAGTTTTTCAGAATAGTTTCTGATGATCCTCTGTATTTCTGCACTGTCATTGGTAATATCCCCTTTTTCATCTCCTATTTTAGTAATTTGGGTTGATTTTCTCTTTCTTTTGGTTAGGATGACCAACGGTTTATCTATCTTGTTTATTTTTTCAAGAAGCCAGCTTTTGGTTTTGTTGATTTTCTGTTTTTTTTTTTATTCTCTTCCTCATTAATTTCTGCTCTGATTTTAATAATTTCGTGTCTTCTACTGGCTTTGCTGTTAGACTGTTCTTGTTTTTCAAGGACTTTGAGCTGTGTCATTAGGTTATTTATTTGGTGATTTTTTGTTCTTCTTATGTGGGCTCTCAGTGTTATAAATTTTCCTCTTAATATTGTCTTCAAGGTGTCCCAGAAGTTTTGATATGTTGTCTCTCTGTTTTCGTTGGTTTCTAGGAATTTTAAATTTCTCCCCTTACTTCTTATATGACCCATTCCTTGTTTAGCAGTGTGGTGTTCAATCTCCATGTGTTTACATGGTTACTCTGGTTCTTCTTAGAGTTGATTTCTAGTTGCATTCCATTGTGGTCTAAAAAGATGCAAGGAATTATGTTACATTTTTTGAATTTGCCAGTGCTCTCTTGCTGGCCCAGAATGTGGTCTATTTTGGAGAAGATTCCATGGGTAGCTGAGAAAAATGTGAATTCAGCTGTAGTTGGGTGAAATATTCTGTATATGTCTAGTAGGTACATTTGGTTTATGGTGTTATTTAGGTCTGAAGCATCTTTACTGACCTTTTGTTTAATGATTGGTTTAATGATGTGAGAGGAGTATTGAAGTTTCCCAGTATTGTTGTATTGGGATCTAAGTGTGACTTTATGTCATGCAGAGTTTGTTTTATGAAAGTAGCTGTACCTATGTTTGGGGCACAAATGTTGGCAATTGTTATTTCCTCTTGTCAAATTGTTTCCTTTACTAGTAAAAATGACCTGCTTTGTCTCTTCTGATAAGCTTAGGCTTGAAGTCTAATTTATCTGGTATCATAGCTACTACTCCTGCTTATCTTTGAGTTCCATTGGCATGGACTACCTTACTCCAGCTCTTTACCTTTAGTTTCTGGGAATCTTTGCTTATAAGGTGTGTTTCTTGCAGGTACCATATAGATGGATTCTGGGTTTTAATCCACTTTGCCGCCTTGTGTCTTTTTATTGGGGAGTTGAGACCATTTATATTCAGTGTGATTATTGAGAGATGATTTTTAATTCCTAACATTTTGAGTTTTGAATTCTATTTGAGGTAGTTTTTCTTCTTATTTGCTTAGTTGTTTGCTTCCTGGAAATTATTGTTTCTTTGGGTCTGATGTTTACTTTTTAGTTCTTCTTTGTAGTTAATCTCTTTGAGTATTTTGTCTAGTGCTGTTTTGGAAGACATTAATTCTTTCAGTTTCTGTTTGTCATGGAAGGTTTTTATTTCCCTGTCAATTTTGTGAGATAGTTTTGTTGGGTAGGAGAATCTTGGCTGAAAGTTTTTTTCTTGCAGAGTTTGGAATATGTTACTTAAGCCCCTCCTGGCTTTCATGACTTTGTTTGGGAGGTCTGGAGTGATTCTAATTGATTTGCTTCTAAATGTCACTTGGCTTTTTACTTTTTTTGCCTTTAAGATTCTCTCCTTGGCCTCTACATTAGTCATTTTGATTATTATGTGGCATGGTGAACATCTTCTTTGGTCTTGGGTAGAGGGTGTTCTCTGTGTTTGCTATACCTGTGCGTCAACTTCTCTTTCTATGTTTGGAAAATTCTCTGATATTGCTTCTTTGAAAAGATAGTTTATTCCATTAGTTTCAACTTTCTAATCCCTCTTCTCTGCCTATTATTCTTAGGTTAGCTCTTTTAAATTTGGCCTAGATCTCATCGATATCCAATTCATGCTGTCTATTTTTTTTCTATATTATGTACTATGGGTTCATTTTTGGAATGGTCATCTCCTAAGAGCGATATTCTATTTTCCGTGTGGTCTAATCTACTGTTTATAGTTTGTATTGATGCCTTCACTTCAATTATTGCATCTTTCACTTCCTTCGATGCTTCTCTTTAGTTCATGTTCAGGGTGTGAGATTCTTTGTATATTTTTTCCTTTATTTCTTTCTAGCTGTTTCTTCATTCTTTCTGGACGTCTTGTATCATTTCTACTATTAAAGATCTGAATTGTTCTCGTAATCTCTGCCATTCTGTGTTGGTGAGTTCTGTTTTTGTGGGATTGTGGTGGTTCATTGTTTCTTTGCTATTTTTCCTTCCCATGATTTATCTCTTCTTCAGTTTATGTCTTTGCTGCTCTTGCGATCTTTCTCTCAATTTATACGTTTCTTATCTTTATTTTCTCTCTGTGCATAGTATCTTGTACTGAGTTGCAATTACTCTAGGGCTTCTTCTGCTCACTGTATTGGTGCCATTGGTGGGTTTCAGGTGTTGACTTTCAGAGTCCATTTGTTGCTTCTGTTATGTGGATTCATCTCAGAGGTATGAGTAGGAAAGTTTGTGACCTCTATGTTTTTAGGCCCCAATGTGTAATGTATTGAGCTGTTCCTTCTATCAGCAGAGATAAGTTTATCCTTGGTGTTTGGCAGTCCTTTCTGGTGGTTAACTCCTCTGGTCCAATCTCTGCAGTAGGGATTTAGAGGTGTCCTCTGGTGTATACAAGGTCAGGTTGTGTTCAGTGGTGAAGGTTGGGTGAGTGGGGAGAGAGAAGCTGCAGTGATGAATGCAAGAATAGGGTAGATATGATCCAGTGGAATACAAGTTTGAGTGTGTTAAGGTGATATATGTAAAGATTAGAGATAGTGGATATGTAGGGGTATTCTGGTAGTCAATGTAGAGTATTTAGGTGTAGTGGTATGAAATGCTCTTTATTTGAGACAGGGAAAAAAGCAAAAAGGAAAGAGAAAAAAGTGTTAAGAAGAATATTGCTAGAAGAGTGAGAGGGAAGCTTGTAAAAGGGATGAGGAAGAGAGCCAACAACTGAGCAAAAAAAAAATAACAAAGCAACCAATCATCCAAACAAACATAAATAAAACAAAGCAATACAAAACAAAACAGAGTAAAAAAAAAGAAACAAAACAAAAACCTAAACCCTGATTAGGGTATGGAGTTCTGAAGTTGCTTACTCCATATCTGGTCACTGGGTATGTGGGAGGTTGTTAGATGTCTCGGTGCTAGTAGACCCCTCTTTTGGTGTCTGGTTCAGTGGGGGCCACCACTCCGCACCTGCAGGCTCCTTCACTCTTCCTGGGCCACTTTCTGAGTTCTGTTCAGCTGCCCTTCAATTTTCATTACTTTGCTCACTTTTTTTTCTGCTTTTTTCTCCTATTAGGAAGCTGCTTTTACAGCAGTTTTGATTTGAGCTCTACAGCATCTGAGGAGAGGTTTTTCACTCAGTTGCCATCTTGGGCTCTCTATTCCTATATTCTAAACCTAGACCTGCCTCTCTCTCCCTGTTATAGTTATCTTTTGAGGATGGGATATTACACACTCAAACCACCTTAATAAGCCATCTGATGGAGCCCACTGTCCTCTCTGGGCACAAAAAGGCCAGATAATTAATTGTGTGGCATTAACCTGTTGCCAGGCATCAGAAATAAAACTGGTAAGAAAAAAATTAGTTGTCTTTTCTGACCTTTTTCAATAATATCCTGAGATTACTTTTGATATGGTCTGATATTTCTACCTGGAATCCAAACACAAACATCTTTATTTTTTACTCAAGCATAATATATGCCAAGAGTCATTAACAGAGAGAGACTATTTAATTTCGCATCCAAGGGATCCTTCCAGAAGACCTGAGGAACAGATTGAGTCAGTGGATTAGTAAGAGCTAGAGATAGCAAATCCTTAGGAAAAGCATGACTCTATTACCACAGCATTACAAAATTATGTCACCTTCTTGCTGCCATAATTCAAACTTCAATGTGGCTTTATCCTGCCCTGTACAAAAGCTTAATCTCTTTCCTTCATTGATCTCACTAAGTCACTCAAAAGCAAAAATGGAGGTGAGCCTATAGAATCTTATAATCATAACCTTTATACATGGACAAAGCCTTAGAAATCATTTGGTTGAACTCCCACTCATACAGAAGAGGAAACCTAGAAAGATGAGACTTGGCTCAATTCTTACATAACTAGATTTCTTGGGTACTTACATATGATTGTTATGATTTATATCTATGTAATAAAATATTATAAGTACTTCATACTAAGGTTCCTAATTTATAAGTCTTTTTGGTAGCCTGGAAATAAACTAGATCCTCTGTATGTTGATAAATGAGGAGGAGGATGATAAATCATTCCAATTAGGTATGACATCGAAGGTTGGACTTCTATAACAAAGAAACCTAAGCTCCCAAAGTTTTAATATTTGTTTGTTTATTTGTTTATTTATTTATTTATTTATTTATTTATTTATTTATTTATTTTGGTACTAGGGATTGAATCCAGGGGCATTCTACCTCCAGGCTACACCTCCAACCCTATTATTTATTCTTTTATTTTTGAAACAGCATCTCACTAAATTGTGGAGGGCCTCACTAAGTAGCTGAGGCTGGCCTTGATCCTCCAGTCTCAGCCTCCCAAGTACTGGGTTTACAAGCGTGCGCCACCATGCCCAGCTAAGTTTTAATGTTTAAATGAGGTTCTCTGGATGGCGTCTGAGTGAGACACCTCTCATCAGGCACTGTGAGCTCGATTCAAATCTGCCATAGAGGCAGCTTCTTGACAGAAGAAAAAAAGCAACAAAAAGATGAACAACACTACTAAAACTGAAATACAGCTGATCACAACCCGGAAGACTGACCAGGGAGAGCAAAGAAGCCCGTCTGTGTGGCTGTGGTGCCATGCTGCTTAGTCGCGACTGCCATTGAGCCAGCCCCCTGCGTGGGGTCTACTGACAAAAAAATATATAATGACCTTCTGCATTCCCAGCAACCAGAGATGGAGTGAGCGACTCCTGAACTACACATCCTAACCAGACAGCATATCAAGGCACCTTCAACAGTGACTGGAACAGGTGTCATAATCAGCTTAAGCCCACATGGGGCCATCCCAGCTCACCTCTCCCTACAGAGCCGGAGCAGAGATCAACTGCACTGTAGAGCTTGAATCAAAAGTGCCACAGGAGCAGCTTCTTGATGGAAGGAAAGAGAAGCAAAGCAGCAAAAAAGTGAGTAAAGCAACAGGGGCAGTTGGTTGGAACCCGGAGAGCAGACCAGGTTGAACGGGGGAGCCAGCGGTTGCAGACAGTAGCAGCCGCCATCTTGTCAGCCGCCATTTTGTCTGCCGCCCACAGCAGCAGGGATCTACCCAAAAGGTCTGCAGAGGCCAAATCAGGTCTGTTCTTACAAACTTGCAGGGATTTCAATTTTGTTTCTTGTTGTTGTTTTTTTGTTTTCTGGGTTTTTTTGTTTTGTTTTGTTTCGTTTTTACTCTGTTTTCACTTTGCATTGCTTGGATTTATCTGTGTTTGTTCGGAGGATTGGTTGCTTTGTTAGCTTTTGCTAGACCCTAGAAGTCAACACCCGAAACCCACCAAATGCACCAATAGAGCAGGCAGAAGAAGCACCAGAGTAACTGCAACTCAGTACAAGATACCATTCACAGAGAGAAAATAAAAATAAACCTATAAATTCAGAGAAAGTGTGCAAGAGCAGCAAAGATATAAATTTAAGAACAGGGAAACCGTGGGAGGGGAAAGTACCAAAGAAACAATGAGTCAACACAACCCCACAATAACAGAACTCAACGACACTGAATGGCGGAGCTTACCAGAAGGACAATTCAGATCTTTAATAATAGAAATGATACAAACTTCCAGAAAGAATTCAGAGAGAACTGGAAAGAAATAAAGGAACAAATAAACAAAGAATCTGACACCCTGAGCAGGAATCATAGAGAAGACTTGATGGAAGTGAAGGAAGTGAAAGATACAATAATAGAAGTGAAGGCATCAGTACAAACTATAAACAGTAGATTAGACCACATGGAAAACAGAATATCACTCCTAGAAGGTGACCATTCCAAAAGTGAATCCATTATACATAATCTAGAAAAAAAAATTGACAGTATGAATTGGACATCGATGAGATCTGGGCCAGTTTTAAAAGAGTTAACCTAAGAATAA
Organism: Graphiurus murinus; assembly: GCA_004027655.1. Taxonomy (NCBI): domain Eukaryota; kingdom Metazoa; phylum Chordata; class Mammalia; order Rodentia; family Gliridae; genus Graphiurus; species Graphiurus murinus. The sequence goes on along the minus strand of PVLC010000343.1, from coordinate 201,880 downwards.
TAGGCATAAAAGAGGGATTCGAAGTTGAAACTAATGGAATAAACAACCTTTTCAAAGAAATAATATCAGAGAATTTTCCAAACATAGAAAGAGAAGTCGACACACAGGTGCAGGAAACATATAGAACCCCCTCAAGACAACACCAAAGAAGAAGTTCACCATGCCACATAATAATCAAGCTGACTAATGTAGAGACTAAGGAAAGAATTATAAAAGCAACAAAAGTAAAAGGCCAAGTGACATTTAGAGGCAAAACAATTAGAATCACTCCAGACCTCCCAAACCAAGTCATTAAAGCCTGGAGGGGCTTAAGTAACATATTCCAAACTGTGAAAGAAAATAACTTGCAGCCAAGATTCTCCTACCAAGCAAAACTCTCTCTCAAAATTGACAGGGACATAAAAACCTTCCATGACAAACAGAAACTGAAAGCATTTATATCTTCCAAATCAGCACTAGAGAAAATACTCAAAGAGATTAACTACAAAGAAGAACTAACAAGTAAACATCAGAACCAGAGAAACAATAATTTCCAGGAAGCAAACAACTAAGCAAAGAAGAACAAACACTACCTCAAACAATTTAAAACTCAAAATGTTAGGAATTAAAAATCATCACTCAATAATCACGCTGAATATAAATGGTCTCAAATCCCCAATAAAAAGGCACAAGGTGGGAAAATGGATCAAAACCCAGAATCCATCTATATGCTGCCTGCAAGAAACACACCTTACAAGCAAAGATTCCCACAAACTAAGGGTGAAGGGCTGGAGTAAGGTAGTCCATGCCAGTGGAACTCGAAGACAAGAAGAGTAGCAACTATGATATCGGATAAATTAGATTTCAAGCCTAAGCTCATCAAAAGAGACAAAGCAGGTCACCTTTTACTAGTAAAAGGAGCAATCCAGTAAGAGAAAATAGCAATTATCAACATCTATGCCCCAAACATAGGTGCAACCACTTTCATAAAACAAACTCTTCATGATATAAAGTCACACATAGATCCCAATACACTAATACTGGGAGACTTCAATACTCCTCTCACATCACTAGACTCATCTTCTAAACAAAAGGTCAGTAGAGATACCTCAGACCTTAGGAATACCATAAACAAGTGGATCTATTAGACACATATAGACTCTTTCACCCAATTACAGCTGAATTCACATTTTTCTGAGCAGCACAGGTCGTCTCCAAAATAGACCTCATTCTGGGCCACAAAGAGAGCACTGGCAAATTTAAAAAAATGTAACATAATTCCCTGCATCTTTTCAGATCATAAGGAAGTGAAACTAGAAATCAACTCTAAGAAGACCCAGAGTAACCATGTAAACACATGGAGACTGAACACTACATTGTTGAATGAGGAATGGGTCATAGAAGAAGTAAGGGGAGAAATTAAAAATTCCTAGAAACCAATGAAAACAGAGACACAACATATCAAAACCTCTGGGACATCTTAAAGGCAGTACTAAGAGGAAAATTTATAGCACCGAGTGCCCATATAAGAAGAACAGAAAACCACCAAATAAATTATGTAATGACACAGCTCAAAGCCCTTGAAAAACAAGAACAGTTAACCCAAAAGCCAGTAGAAGACAGGGAATTATGAAAATCAGAGCAGAAATTAATGAATTAAAAAAAACAGAAAATCAACAAAACCAAAAGCTGGTTTCTTGAAAAGATAAACAAGATCGATAAACCATTGGCCAAGCTAACCAAAAGAAAGACGGAATCAACCCAAATTACCAAAATAAGAGATGAAAAAGGGGAAATTACCAATGACAGTGTGGAAATACAGAGGATCATCAGAAATTATTTTGAAAAACTATACTCCAACAAAATGGAAAATCTAGAAAAAATTGACAATTTTTTAGATATATACAACCTTCCTAAATTGAGTCAAGAAAATATTAGAAAACTTAAAGAACCAACAAAAATCAAAGAAATAGAAACAGCAATAAAAAGTTTACCATCAAACAAAAGCCCAGGGCCAGATGGTTTTCCAAGTGAATTTTATAAAACATTTATGGCAGAGCTAATCCCAATACTCCTCAAACTATTCCGGGAAATAGAAAGAAACAGGACCCTCCCAAAGACTTTCTATGAAGCCAACATCACATTAATACCAAAGCCAAATAAAGACAGCTCAAGAAAACTATAGGCCTATATCATTGATATAGGCCTATAGTTTTCTTAGATGCAAAACTGCTAAACAAAATACTAGCAATGCGTATTCAAAACCACATCAAGAAAATTATACATCATGAGCAAGTCGGGTTCATCCCAGGGATGCATGGCTGGTTCAACATACAAAAAACAATCCATGTAATTCACCACATAAACAGAATCAAAGACAAAAATCACATTGTCATCTCAATTGATGCTGAAAAAGCATTTGACAAGATCCAACACCCATTCACGCTAAAAGCACTGCAGAGAATTGGAATAGAAGGAACATACCTCAAAATCATAGAGACAATATACAATTGGCCTACAGCCAATATCATATTAAATGGAGAAAAACTGCTAGAGTTCCCACTAAAAACAGGAACAAGACAAGGATGTCCTTTATCACTCTTCTATTCAACATAGTACTTGAGACTCTAGCCAGAGCAATAAGACAAGAGAAGGAAATCAAAGGGGTAAAAATAGGGAAAGAAGAACTAAAACTATCCCTTTTTGCAGGTGACATGATACTATACTTAGAAGATCCAACAAAGTCAACCAAAAACTTATGGAACTGATCAAATTCAGCAAAGTGTCCGGATACAAAATCAATCTTCAAAAATCAAAAGCTTTGCCGGGCATGGTGGCGCACGTTTGTAATCCCAGCATTTGGGAGGCTGAGACCGGAGGATCCGGGTTCACGGCCAGCCTCAGCTAGTGAGGCATTCCGCAACTTAGTGAGACTCAGTTTCAAAATAAAGAATAAAAAATAGGGCTGGGGGTGTAGTTTAGAGGTACAATGCCCCTGAGTTCAATTCCCAGTACCGAAAAAAAAAAAAAAAAATCAGAAGCTTTCCTGTATGTCAACCATAAAACCACTGAAAAAGAAATCTAGAAAATAATTCCACTCACAATAGCACCCCCAAAAATGAAATACTTAGGGATAAACCTAACCAAAGAGGTAAAAGACCTCTATAAGGAAAACTACAAAAAGCTGAAAAAAGAAATCGACGAAGACCTTAGAAGATGGAAAAATCTACCATGCTCTTGGATAGACAGAATAAATATCATCAAAATGGCCATCTTCCCAAAAGTAATCTACAGATTCAATGCAATACCCATGAAATTACCATGGTCACTCCTCACAGACATAGAAAAATCAGTCCTTAAATTTATTTGGAACAACAAAAAGCCCAGGATAGCCAAAGTAGTTCTTAACAACAAGAACCATGCAGGAGGTATCACAATACCTGACTTCAAACTTTACTACAAAGCCACAGTAATAAAAACAGCATGATATTGGCACAAAAACAGACACACAGACTAAGGGAGCAGAATAGAAGATTCAGAAACAGACCCACAGGCTTACAGTCAACTGATTTTTGACAAAGGAGCCAAAAACATACACTGGAAAAAAGATAGCCTCTTTAACAAATGGTGTTGGCAAAACTGGCTAATCATATGCAGGAAAATGGAAATGAACCCCACCTTCTCACCCTGTACAAGAGTCAACTCAAGGTGGATCAAAGACCTGGAAGTCAGGTCAGAGACCTTCGAGCTATCTGAAGAGGGCATAGGACCAATACTTCAACACATAGGCACAGGTAAAAACTTTCTCAACAAGACCCCAAAGGCACAAGCAACTCAAAGAAAGATCAATACATGGGATTACATTAAACTAAAGAGCTTCTATGCAGCAAAGGAAACTATCAAGAACCTCAACAGAGAGCCTACAGAGTAGGCGAAAATTTTTGCCAGCTACTCTTCTGATAGAGTACTAATATCTAGGATATACAGAGAACTCAAGAAAATCACAGCTAAGAAAACAAATAACCCAATCAAAAAATGGGAAAAGGAACTAAATAGACACTTCACAAAAGAGGAAATACAAATGGCCAATAAATGTATGAGGAAATGTTCCACATCATTAGCAATCAGAGAGATGCAAATCAAAACTACCTTGAGATTTCACCTAACTCCAATCAGAATGGCAATGATCAAAACCACAAACATCAACAACTGCTTGCGAGGGTGTGGAGAAGTGGGAACCCTAATACATTGTTGGTGGGATTGCAAATTAGTGCAACCACTTAGGAAAACAATATGGAGGACCTCAGATGAATGGAAATGAACCTACGATATGATCCAGCAATACCATTTCTGGGTATCTACCCAAAAGAACGGAAACCAAACTATCATACCGATGTTTATATCTATGTTTATAGCTGCACAATTCACAATTGCCAAACTATGGAACCACCCAAGATGTCCATCAACAGATAAATGGATTACAAAACTATGGGATATGTACACAATGGAATTTTACTCAGCCATAAAGAAGAACAAAATCATGTTCTTTGCAGGGAAATGGATGCAACTGGAAAACATTATGTTAAGTGAGATTATTCAGTCCCAAAAAGAAAAAAAATCATATGCTTTCCCTAATATGTGGAAGCTAGGGGGAAAATTGGATATAAGAGGGACTCCAGATGAAGAAGGAAAATCCTTAGGTTAACAAAGAATTTGACTTAAAGGAAGGTGATGGGGGCAGGGGGAACACCCTAATGAGCATGATGTACTTTCATGAACACATCACAGTCAATCACTAAGCTGACCTTGACAAGGAGGGAGGAGGAGGGAGTGGCACAGGAATTGGGGAAGGGATAAATGAGAAATGTGTGCATGTATGCCTTTACCTATTCCAGCTTGTACCTAACAAAGATGTATGATTACAATGCACCAATTAAAAATTATATTAAAATAAATAAATAAATGAGGTTCTCCTCACACCACACACATATTAGTCAATATATAAGAAGTCCAGTGCTAATAACAGTGATCCACATTGTGATGGATCCAGTATCCTCTCTTGTAGATCCACTATTCTGTATTGTATTGGTTCACATGTCTCAAGATGGTGAGCTTATAACATGGTTATAATGGTTACAGTAGCTTCATGTGTTACCCTTTCATGGTAATTTATTTTCACTTGACTTATTCTTTCTTTCTTCTTAAAATTTAATTGATAAAGAATATCAATTGCACAAATTAATATATCAATGTAACATTTCCATACCTGCATATAATTAGCATTGATTGTGTCCACTTTCCCCACTACTTTCTCCTTCCTCCATTCCCCTTTGCCTCTTTACTCAATAGTTCCCCTTCTACTTTCAAGTACTTCATTTATTCTTGACGAATAGTGTCTTAATTCAAATGGAATGTTTCCAAGAATAATTAACACACTAAGCTTATCAGATGTTTCTCTAAAGGAAAACACTAAGGGATAAGAGCCTTGTTGATAATACATGTCTAATAATAATGCTTGGTAATTGGACAGTATTGTAAGAGAGGCCTGGTGAAGAACTAGCCCATAGATAACCACTCGCTATATGTATGTAAAAGATTAAATCCTTGCTTTGCCCCTAATTTTCCCTCTATTACTAATGAGTAATGATCAAAGCATTCCTTAATTTTCAGCTCCTAAATCAGACTTCAACATCAGGTCTTAAAATTTTGCCTCCATCAATAGAAATGAAAATATCCCAAACACTTCCATTTCCACTTCTCCTTCCTAATCAGGACACTCAGTTTATGTTCCTAATTATATAGTGGGTCACAGGAATATTTAGTATCATCAGTTTTTCCCTGAGATGCCCAATATGTTTTATACTCTGAACTTCTTCCTACTATGGAAGCATAAACACCTACAAACAGAGATAAAATGATTTATAGGAAACTTTAGCATCAGTGAAAAAAGGCACCACAGTGGTAGATGAATCAACTGAAGCAAAGAATTCCTAAAAGATCACTTATTTTCCAAGTGAAAATAGAGATTTATGGAATACTTAAGAAAGCTTAAATCTGTATTGTGGCCAGGAAGATAGTTGATAGATAGAAATTACTGTCAATTTCTTATTTATGGGGATAATGATAACTTTTATATAGTGTCTTAAGTATAGGTATAACTTGTTTTGAGTAAAGTTAATATGTGAAAATTCCTAGTTGACATAAAAATTAAGATTAGTACTAAGCTCTATAAAAGATTTCAATACAGGATTTCTTTACATACTATGATCTGCTAGTTCAGGAGTTAGCAAATTATTACCTGAGGGCTAAATCTAACCAGCCCCTGTTTTTGTAAATAAATTTTTATTGAACACAGTCATGCCCATTAATTTAATTTATGGGTTATTTATGGCTATTTTCACACTACAGTGGCAAAGTTGTTGCAACAGAGGGTATATGACCTGCAAAGTGTCAATTATTTACTATCTGGCCTTTTATAGAAATAGTTTACTGACTTCTACTCTAGTGCATTAAATGCCATTAAATTACATTAATTTGACTTATTTGGGAGAAATTAGATATATTTTTATACCGTTGAAGAAAAGTTAATTGTGCAGAAGAGGTAGAGATGAAGCTGTTGGAGTAGACAGAAGCCATGTCATGAAGACCTTTGTACACTTAGCTAAGGAGTTTAAATTTCATCCTGAAAGTAGTGGAAACTGGGAGGAAGAAAGTACTGGCAATTTAACCCAGGAACATTCTACCCTTGGCCCTTTTTATTTTTGAATTCTTTATTCTGTAACATAGTCTAAGTTGCTAAGAGTCTTGGTAAGTTGTTAAAGCTGGCCTTTAACCTGTGACTCTCCTATCTCAGCTTCCAAAGTCCTTGGATTACAGGCATGTGATGTGCCACCATGCCCGATTATGGGAGGCTTTTATTTTAGTGGATTGACCAAATTCATTTTTATGTCAACGTGGCAGATGGATTAGGCAGAGATTAAGAAACTATTGTTACCCAGGAAAGAAATGATGAATTCTGACGTTAGGTAGCAAAAATGAAGTTGAAAGAAAGTCATGCTAATGTTACTAAGAAAGCAGAAACAACATGACTTTGTATATGAGTGAATTGATATTAGTAGTAAGGGAAATGGAGGAGTCTGCGATGTCTTTTAAATATCTGACTTAGAAAGCCACATGTGTTGTAGTGGCACCTTCTTGGAAATGGGGAAAATAATAAAAGATATTTTTAGAGAAATAGGGTGGGTTCTGTTTTTTACATGTTGAATATGATAGGCTTGTGAGATATCCAAGTGGAAATATTCTTTAGGCAAGCATAATATATAAGCCTAGATGTAAGTTACTACTTTTGATATAGAGATCTGAAAGTCATCATATGTAACTGGAAATTTACCTTCTAATATCTTATGTCACTATCAGCTAGACTAATTCCAAAAGAATTGGCATTTGGATTTTGGGTGATGATCACATGCCTTAGAATATCATTCACAGCTCCATAACATTAGTTTTCCCAAAGCTGTCTTTCTTTAGTAGAATCAGCTAAGAGGAACATGATTTAATTTTCTTTCCCATCAGGCAGGAATCACTGCAAGGTCCAGAGGCAAAGTAGATATCAAGTGGGCACATGGAGTGTGAATAGTCCCTTTGCTGTCTGTGATGGTACTTGAATACACAGTCAGCTCCATGATAATGCTGTATTTAGAAAAGTATGATAGTAGTATTAAGTATGTTTGGGAGAAACGTGAGGTTTTCCTTCTATGTAGCAGATGTTATGATTTTGCAAGACTGCAGCAGTAAATATTGCTGGGAATGTATGTGGTTGGAAAAAGAAACATTCTATACAACATCCTAATGGATACAATTTATTAAAATATCCCCTGACACTTACAGACATTAACTAAATCACCCATTAGTGAAAATTAGTTATGGAAGTAGGTGAGGGACCAGTTTAGCATTACTAAACCTTCTGAATAAAAATGCCAAACATTCAATAGGTTAGTGGTTCAGCAGTGTGCAGTATGTTCACCCACACACACAGATTCCAGTAGTGGTCACCTTGTCAGTATTGATGGCTTAGCCCAGTCACTTTCTTTGAGAAAATCACATTCTGTTAGAGAAGCAAAGATATAGTTATGTGAAGAACATTTATGTGCAGTATATGCATGACTTTACTACCTGGTCAGTGTTAGAATGAATGAGAAAAACTGTAGAAGTAGCAGATGGCATAAGAATATTTCAGGTAGTAGCATAAAACAACTATACTAGCCCCCCCAACCCTTATCTGAGGTTTATACTTTCTGCAGTTTCACTTCTATAGTTTCATTTATCCAAGGTCAAGTGTGGTTCAAAATATTAAACATAAAATTCCAAAAATAAAAAATGTGTACATTTTAAATAACTCCCAACAGTATATTGTTATAATTGTTTTATATTATTTTTAATTATTGTTGTTCATCTTTTTGGTGCCTAATTTATATGAGTTTCAGTACTATCTGTGGTTTCAGGCTTCCACCAGGGTTCCTGGAATGCACCCTGCAAATGAGGTCAAACTACTGTATATGATAAAAAAGGCAACTATCAGAAATTTACTCATTCACCAAGTTGTTTTCAAGTGCCTAGTATGGGCAGAGAACTTCACTGACAATGGAGTGAAAATGAAAAAGTCCGCCATTATTTTTTAGTGGTCCTCTGTAATATTAGTAGAAAGTTACTTTTAGATATAAATGTCTAAAACTTACTTCTGAGTCCTCATGGAATATTGATTGATGGAGCAATTTATAAAAAAGATTACTGCAGATAATTTCTTTCCTCAGTAGCTATAAAAATGGCATTGCCCTCATACTAAACACTAATGGCACTAACACATTGAGGAATATTATTTGCCGCAATAAGTGTATGTTGTCACCTCAAAGAGGTTGTAGCATCAAGGACAGTCTCTCTTTGCCTTTTCTTTACCTCCCATATAATAGGCACTCAATACATACTAGTATGATTGATTTGATTGACAGTCTTGGATTTTCTTAATATTAGATATTTCTCCCTTTCACCAAAATTAAGGGTGTATTCTTCAGACAATACTGAACCATGAGAAGGCATGTGCCCACACTCCTACCATTCTCACCTGTAACCCTCTGCTGAAGAAATTTAAAGTACCACCATATAATAGTTTCCCCTCTTACTGACCTAACCATACTCCTCCACTCGCTCACCAAACCCCATCTCTTTTTCCATTCTGTGGTAGGACTTGTGACACTGTGAAAATGTGGTTTCCATTGCTATGAGGTTATGTGAGCCTTGAAAAGTTCAAAATGTTCCCAGTTGTAGGAAAATTTTCACTTTCTTTGTACAATACATATGTTATAATCACTTGTAACAGCACGCGATTATAAGTAAATTCTTTTGACCAGCTTCCATGCACATGGTTATAGATCAACAAATATACAAGGCTGTTTCACATTGGGAATAGTTCCTAAAATAAACTATAGTTTTTGAGAGGGGGTCACTTACTATGTTCAAGGTTAAGTGATATGTCAAACATAAGAGTTATATAGGACAGAGTCCATGCTTGCTAGGCTTGACTTGATATTTTAATATTTACATTTGACATTTTTTCCTACAAGTACCTTTAATTATGCTTTACATCATTTTAAATCACAGTGACTGATACCTTTTTTGAAATAATGCAGTCTGCCTCAGTGGGATTGGAATAGTTCTTTTATAGTTTTAACTCCTAAAATTCCAGATACCAAAAGTAAAAAGAAATAGAAGTCAAAAAATTCTTTATGCAAGTGTTATTGGAACTCAATGGTGAATGAGCAGTTTTCAAATCTATTGGCTCCTCAAAAGTGCACCAATGATAATTACAAAAGGAATAGAGGCCAGACTTTAACATCAATACTTATCAGACTACTTTACACTATCTCTATCACTGGAATAAATAGGAGAAACTGAAAATATATCAGTGATTTTTAAAATCTCTAGACTGGATCCTTGATATAATACTTTTCTAGAGTCATGTGATCAATAAATATTAAATGAATAAACAAATGATTCTATGTTGCTCTCAAGTACACGTTGTGATTGAAACCCATTTAAATTGAATACTTTCTGTTTCTTCACAAATGGCATCCTATTGGATAGAAACTCTAGATACTGGAGATTTCAGTAATCTTTTCCAAAGAATAATGTTAGAAGTAGACTTGTTAACTGCTAGATGCCTGACTTTTGACTTGCATGTCTTAGGGATGAACTTTCCATTCAAGAAAATTTTTTACTGTCTAGTTACATTTGCATTTGGGAATATCCATGCTAAAATACAGGATTTTTTTTCCTTCAACTAATTTTTCATGTGTGTCTTGTCTTGACTCTAGTTTCATTTTCAGGAAAAAATCAAACCCTATGTTGAATTTTTTCAACACATAAAATAAATTCACATGGGTAAAATAAGTTTTAATAACATTCATGGTTAAGACTTTTAAAATATCCTATTTTGGGGAGGATACAGGAGACTTATTTAGAGAAGTGAAGGTACCATATGAGAAAAGCCATGAAGAGAGGGAAAATAAAAAAGTAACCAAGTGCATTTAATTTTTTATTTCTCCAGGGAAACATCAGCAAACTTGTCTACCACAGGATCTGTTAGTCTGTATTTAGCAATCACTTAAATATCAGTGATTAAAAACAAATAATAAGTATGAATAAAAGTAATAAAACAACAACATCTCTACTACAACTTACATAACCATTATTACCAACATGCATTGAGACAACTGTGGGACAGATATTAAGCTTATTGATTTCTATTTATTAGCCCACTTATTCTTGACAATAAATCTGTACAATAGGTATCACTACTTCTCGTAGTCTGTTTTCTGATACCAAATAGTAAAATACCACGACCTGGTAAGTTATTAAAAAAGAAGTTTATTTTGGTTCATGATTCTGGCCTAAGGTTTAAGAGTCAAATATGATGATGGCCTTCTTGCTGGCAGAGTCCTGAGGAGGCATATTTCATCATTTGGTGTGAGATAGGAAGCAGCAAGAAACCTAGCCAAATTGACTTTTATAGTAGACCCACTACTACCTACTATTACTCACTATTAACCCATTAATCCTATGAATGATTAGTTCATTTATGAAAGGAGAGACCTAATCACTTCTTCCAGGCCCTCCTTGGTCCTACGTCTACATATCTCATAATGGGAATTAAGTTTCAACTTTAGTTTCCAAGATACAAAACCTAATCAAATCAGAACATTACTCAGCATAACAGAGACCTAAGGCTCAAAGAGATACACCATCTTTCTCATAATCGTGTAAGTATGAGAGATGTGAAGCCATTACTCCAGGCTGTCTCTAACATCGCAATCTAACATTATACACTAGTGTATACTACCATATTGCCAAGAGGTCAAGATAAGTCTTAGAGCCAAAGTCTTACTCTTTTGCATTATCATGCACACCAAAGAACAAGCCCATAATTCTCTTCTCTTTGAAACAGTGTAGCACAGATTGCTTTATAAACTTATTTGATGCAGTGAATTGTTCAAGTAAAGCCATCTTTGTACTCTGTATTCAATAGAGGTGTTGGTAGACAAATCTATATTGTTGAGATTATTCAACGGAGCATTGATGACAAATCATCCTTTGTGCTTTCCTGCCTCAAATCCCACATTTGTATCCAGTGAAATCAGATCAGGCTAAAAGAAATAGAAAGAACTTTTGAAAGGGCAGCCTCAGTCATATACAAAGAGAGAGTTTTAGAGAAGGATATTCCTGGGCAATGTTTATGCCTTGGTGCTGGCAGGAGGAGGAAAGCTAAGAATTGATGTTAAGTGAGCTTAATGTATTTTTTGGCATACTCTGGCAAAGGGCACTTCCCTTGGGTCCACCAGCTGAATTACTGTACAGCAGCCAATAATATGTACCTCCCCATTTTCCCTAACAAGAGGTACAGGGCAATTACCTTGACTCACCAACCCTAGGGACAGCTGGTGATCCTGCTAATGCAAGACCTTTGACAACAATTACAGGATAGCCTGAATTATGAAAGAGAAGAGCCAGCAGCAGAGAGATTTCACAACATACGCACCTAATGGCTGTAGGAAAAGACAAACAAAAAAAATCTGTCAAATAAAAGAATTATCAAACCAGGAATTTGAGGCTCCTCCAAGAAAGCCTGCTCAGAGACAGGCAGAGGAAGGATCCCTACGATAACTTTTAAAGGAAGAGGGTTTGGCAACTCTTTAATTTTGATTGCTTTAGGATGAATTCTGTTAGGCTTCATTGTGCCAATTTTGTAAAACTTGAAATATTTTATAGAAATTAAAAAAATTAATTAGAATATCTTAATTTTCATCCTGCTCAATAGGAGGGATAATAACACAATTTAAAGGTATGAGGTAGAGAGGAAAATCCTAAATAATTCATATTAGGCTTGGAAATACATTCTGGGATATTTTTCCATCTGTAGACTCATCTTAGTTTTTGTTCAGAGTAGTATTTCAAGCAGTTGAGGGTTCCTGGATACATACTAACTGGCATAGGACAGGGGACCTAGAAGCAAGGGCTAAACGCAGAACCTGGGATGTACCATCTGCTGGGGATGAACTGTAATGAGGATTAACTGCACATAATTATTCTGGGCTTCACTGTATTGCTACATTTATGCAATTTCTCTTTCCACAGCCAAAACCTAACATTAAAATTTGGTTCATTACTTCATTTTAAAAAGTGCATCAATATTTATTTACTGATTATAAAATTTTAAACATTCATTATAGAAATTTGAGAAGTATATGAATGATAAAGAAAATAAAAATCACCTATGATCCTATTTAAAGAGAATAGTTATTAATATTTCAGTGTACTTCTGGCCAGTTTTCATAAATAATTATAAATGTAGATAAATCATGAACTTGAGATCTGTGTATTTATATTTCCTGTCTATTTATATTTATTATGAACATTTTCCATGTAAAGTTTCTTCACAAGAAAACTGTATTATATGTGATTTTTAACCATTTGTATATACCATAATTTATTTAATCATGACCTTTTTCTTGGACATTTATGCTGAATGTAATTTTTTATTAGTATAATAACCCTAACCCTAACCCTAATAAATTATACACTAGATCTCTCTGTATTTCTATGGTATATCGTCCTAAATATGGGTATTATAACAACAAGAATGCACATTTTAGTCTTTTGATAACATAGTTAAACTGCTTTCAGAAAGGTACTCTAAATTTACAACCATTCCAGTACTATATAAATTTGTCTATCTCTCCCATCCAATACAAGATCTAGCACATACATATTTAGGTAGGCATATTTAGGTGAGAAAATATGATTTCAATAATTATCATTTCATTTATTTGATTTAAGATTTAATATTCTAGCCAGGCGGAGTGTCACATACTTGTAATCCCAGTACTTGGGAGGCTGTGACAGGAGGATCACAGGTTCGAGGTCAGCCTCAGCTACTTAGTGAGGCCATCTGCAACTTAGTGAGAACCTGTTTCAAAATAAAGAATAAAAAATAGGGAGCCGGGTGTGGTGGCGCACGCTTGTAATCCCAGTACTTGGGAGGCTGAGACCGAAGGATACAGTTTTGCAGCCAACCTCAGCTACTTAGTGAGACTCTGTTTCAAAATAAACAATAAAAAATAGGACGGGGAGTAACTCAGAGGTAGAATGCCCCTGGGTTCAATCTCTAGTACCGAAAAAAAGAAAAAGAGGAAAAAAATAAAATATTTAGTATTCTAGGATTTAGTCTTTTTCTTGAATTTAAATACTTAACCAATTTTTTATTTGGGTGTTAATGTGTTCCTCATTGATATATGCTATTTCTGTTTATTTATTTTGCTCTTAAACTGAGCTATACCCACAATGCTTGATATTTCTGTATATATCAAGGATATAACCCCTTCATACTCCATATTTATTGTGAACTTTATAACAGATTTGTTGAGGAATAATTTACATACAATAAAATTCACTAATTTTAAGTATGAAGTTAGATAAGTTTTATTAATGGCCAGTTGTGTAACCATCACAAAAATCAGTAGTGTTGACATGAATACCACACTCCCTTGAATAACTTTTTGTTAAATTTTGGTACTTTTATTCTGCTAAATTTGTTCTTTTCAAAATTGTACCTCCAAGCTACAACCCCACCACTATTTTTTATTCTTTATTTTGAAACAGGGTCTCATTAAGTTGCAGAGGACCTCACTAAGTAGCTGAGGCTGGCCGTGAAACCAGATCCTCCTGTCTCAGCCTCCCAAGTACTGGGATTACAGAAGTGTACCACCAGGCCCAGCTGGAAAGAATATATTGGCAGGATTAAGTCTTTTGTTCCCAAGGATAAGTTACAGTTATCCATTTATTTGCATATCTTAACATTTCTTTCAACAGTGTCTTGTAGTTTTCAGTATACAAAAGAGCAAATTTTATTAAATATATTCCTAATTATTTCATATTTCTGTGCTATTTTTTATGGTACTAGGGTTAATCCAGGGGCATTCTACCTCTGGGCTATACACCAGCCCTATTTTTTTAAATTATTTATTTTGAAACAGGCTCTCACTAAGTTGCAGAGGTCCTCACTAGGTAGGTGAGTCTGGCCTCGAACCTGCAATCCTCCTGGCTCAGCCTCCCAAGTACTGGGATTACAAGTGTGCACCACCATGCCCAGCATATTCTATGCTATTTAGAATATTATTTTAGGGGAAAAGACTTCAGTCTTGTACAGTCAGGAATTATGTCAGCTATAGATTTTATACAGAAGCCATTTCTTACGTTGGGGAAGTTTTCTAGTTTGCTGAGATTTTTTATCATGAGGTTATTAAACTTTACCAAATGACCTTACACATCTATTGATATGGTTACAGGTTTTTTTTTCTATTTTGGTCTATACATAGAGTGAATTAATTGTTAATTTTCACAGTGTTACAACAATACTGTATGGGATACATCACACTTGATTTAAAAAAAAGGCAATATTAACATGTACTTTTACTTTATTGTAATGTCTTTTTTCTGGGATTTTTTTTCTTTTTTTTTTTTTTTTTGGTGTGTGTGTGTGTGTGTGTGTGTGTGTGTGTGTGTGTGGTACTGAGTATTGAACCCAGGAGCATTCTACCTTTGAGTTACAACCCTAGCCTGATTTTATTTATAAGGAATAAAATCGGAAACAGGGTCTCTCTAGGTTGAGAGTCTCACTACTCACTGAGGCTGTCCTCAAACCTGCAATCCTCCTGTCTCAACGTCCCAAGTAAGGGGATTAGAGTCATGCGCCACCACCCCTGGCTCTTTTCCTGGTTTTGTATTCAGTTATAGGGGTCTCAAAAAATGAGTTGGAGAATTCTCTTTTCTATCTTTTGAGGAATTTGTACATCATTGATATTTTTCTTTAAGTAGTATCCAGTGGAGCTACCTCAGTTTGAAGTACTTTTTTTTGTATTGTGGAAATATTTTCATTGAGATATAATTGGGATACAATAAACTACATATTTAAAGTATAAATTTGATTAGTTTATATATGAAATCACTCATAAAACCATCATGATAATAAACTGAATATATCATCAATCATAAAATTTTATACTACCTTCTCCTCCCATCCTTAGGGAATGATTCATCTGATTTCTGTCTCCATAGATTGCTTTGCATTTTCTATAAATTTTTACAAATACAATCATACTTTGTGGGACATTTGTAATTAAGATACCAATTTCTTTTATTGATATAAGAATACTCAGATTATCTAGTTTTTCTGTGTAGCACTTGTTAGTTTGTATATTTTAAAGAATGTAACTGTTTCATCTAAGTTGTATTTATTAGCATGAAGTTGTTTATAATATTCCCTAAATATTCTTTTAATGCCTTTGAATATATAGTGATATCTCTTCTTTCTTACCTAATATAAGTGATGCGATCTTTCGTTTATTCTTGTCCAGTCTCTCTAGAGTTTTATAAATTTTATTAATCATCACATAATTATTTTTTCATTTCTATTTCATTTATTTCTGTTCTTTATCCTTTAATTCCTGCTGCTTAATTTTACTTTCTTCTTCTTTTACTAGCTTCTTAAAGTAGAAGCTTAAATCATTAATTTGAGAACTTTCCACCTTTTCCTTTTGCTTGTTTTGTTTCTGCAGTTCTGGGGATCTAACTCAGGGCCTGCCTTGCAAATACTACCTTTTCATATAAACATTTAATGTATAAATTTCCCTTCCAAGTACTTCTTGGAATATTGATATATTGTTTTTCATATTCAGTTACAAACATATTAAGTGAGGTCAGGATATTCTTAAATTTCTCTTGTGATTTCTTCTTTTGCTCACAGATTTAGATGTTGTTAAACATCCAAATATGAACCATTTCAGTAAATGTTCTATGTATGCATACTGCTGCTCCTGTTATTTGGAGGATTATATAAATATCAACTGTATCTAGTCAGTCAACTATAATTTTCAAATCTTCTAAATTCTTCCTGATTTTCTACCTTTTCTATTATTTATTTAAGAGAAGAGTGTGCAATCTCTATTCGTAGTGGTGGCTATGTCTATTTCTCTTTTCATTTTTAAGCTTTTGTTTTATGTATATTTTATCTCTACTAATTGGTAAATTTTTGTTCTTCTTGGATGAATTGTTATGTTATCATCATGAAATGTTCTCCTTTACCCCTGATAATATTTCTTCCTCTGAAATCTACTTTGTGTGAAATTAATAGAAATACTCCTATTTTTTTAAATTAGTGTTTATGGTACATCTTTTTCTTTTACTTTTAAGCTACTTCTTTGTATTTAAAGTATGTTTCTTGAGGACAACCTATAGTTATGCCTTGTTTGTTTTATAAAATTCAAAATGTTTTTTCTGATTTGTAAATTATATTATCTTCAAAAGCAAATAATAGGAAAAAATCCTATACATTTACCCAAACATTTACAATTTTACTAACCACAGAGTTCTATGTTGACAGTCTTTTTCTCTCTGAAAATCATTTCATTTTACCCTGGATTCTTTTAAGTGTCTTTTTGATCACCTTTATTCAGCAATATTATGATTATAGGTTTCATAGAATGTAGAAAATATTCAGTCTTTTTTTTCTGATATTTTCGTTTCCCCAATTCTCTCTCATCTAGAAGGCCAATTAAATATATGCAGCAATTTTTACATTGTTCCATCCAACTATTCACTTTTTCCAGGATTTTCTTACTGTATGGTTCATTTTATTTATTTTTTTACTTTTATTGGTGCATTGTAATTATGCATCACAGTGAGATTTAAAGTGATACAAACATACATGCATACATCACTTATTGAATCTCCCTCCATATGTTTCCCCCACACCCCTGCATGTATGTTAGCGTTATTGGTAGTGACACCTTCATGTGTGGATATAACATTATTTGACCTGTTCCCTTCCTCAGTCCTCATGTTTCCTCTCCCTACCTCCTTTTCCCAACTCCATTCCATTATTCTACTAGTTTATCTCCTCATTTGACTGAGTCCCTTTGATTCCTATTTTCTCTCTAGCTTCCACATATGAAAGAAAACATATGTCATCTGACTTTCTGAGACTGGCTGATCTCACTTAGCATAATGTGCCTTAGTTCCATCCATTTTCATGCAAATGACATAATTTTGTTCTTCATTACGGCTGAATACAATTCTATTCGGTATGTATAATTTTCTCTATCCATTCATCTGTTAATGGACTCCTAGGTTGGTTCCATAATTTGGCTATTGTGAATTGTCCTGCTATAAATGTGGGTATGCATGTATCACTGCAGTGTTCTGATTTTAATTCTTTTGGAAAGATAACAAGAAGTGTTATAGCTGGGTGATATGTATGGTGGTTCTATTACTAGTCTTTTGAGGAACCTCCATACTCATCTCCATAGTGGTTGTAATAATTTGACATCCTACCAACAATATATGAGTTCCTATTTCACCACATCCTCACTAGCATTTATTACTGTTTGTATTCTTGATGATTGTCATTCCAATTGAAATTAGACGGAATTTCAGGGTAATTTTTGATTTGCATTTCCGTAATTGCTAATGATGTTGAACATTTTTCATATATTTCTTGGTCATTTAAATTTCTTCTTTTGAGGAGTGTATTTTACAGTTCAATATCCCATTATTTAATTGGGTTACTTGGTTTTTGGTGTAAAGATTTTGAGTTATGCCGGGCGTGGTGGTACATGCTCGTAATCTCAGCATTTGAGGCTGAGACTGGAGGATCCGGGTTCGCAGCCAGCCTTAGCTACCTAGTGAGGCACTCCGCAAATTAGTGAGACCCTGTTTCAAAATAAAGAATAAAAAATAGGGCTGGAGGTATGTATAGCTCAGAGGTAGAATGCCCCTGAGTTCAATCCTCAGTACCGAAAAAAAAAATTGAGTTCTTTGTATATTCTAGATATTAGTCCTCTTTCAGAGGAGAAGCTGGCAAAGATTTTCTCCTAATCTGTGTGCTATCTTCAGATTCTTTATTTCATCTGTTACTCCACAGAAACTTTTTAATTGGATGGCATCCTATTTATTTATTTATTTTTATTTGTTTGTTTGTTTGTTTTTGGTACTGGAGATTGAACCCAGGGCCCTTCTACCTCAAAGCTATACTCCTAGCCCAATTTTCTTTTTATTTTGAAACAGGATCTTGGTAGGTTAATGAGAGAATCACTACTTACTGAGCCTGTTCTCGAACCTGAGATCCTCCAGTCTCAGCCTCCAAATACTGGGAATACAGATGCCTGGCTCTGGCATCCCATTTATTGATTCTTGGTTTTATTTACTTAGCTTTAGGGGTCTTGTTGAGGGAGTCTCTACCAGTGCCTATATGCTGGAGAGTGGATCTTATGTTATCTTCTTTTTTTTTTTTTTTTTTTTTTTTTTTTTTTTTTTTTTTTTTTGCGGTACTGGGGATTGAACTCAGGGGCATTTTACCTCCGAGCTACACCCCCAGCCCTATTTTTTATTCTTTATTTTGAAACCAAGTCTCACTTAGTTGCGGAGTGCCTCACTAGGTAGCTGAGGCTGGCCGTGAACCCGGATCCTCCGGTCTCAGTCTCCCGAATGCTGGGATTACAAGCGTGCGCCACCACGCCCGGCTAATTGCCCTTTGCCATATAATTATAATTTTATAATTATCTTCTTATAATTGAAAAAAATTCTGATTTAGCTTCTAAGTTTTGAGCCATTTTGAGTCGACTTTTTTTGCAGGGTGAGAAATAGGGTTCTACTGTCATTCTTCTACATATGGATATCTAGTTTTTCCAGTACCATTTGTTGAAAAAGCTGTCTTTTCTCCAGTGTATGTTTTTTTGGCACCTTTGTCAAAAACCAACTAGCTAAAATTGTGGAACCAACCTAGGTGTCCATCAACAGATGAATATATTACAAAGGTATGAGATATACACACATTGGAATTATAATCAGCAATAAAGAAGATCAAGATTATGTCATTTTCAGAAAAATGGATGAACCTGGAGAACATTATGTTAAGTGAGATTGGCCAGTCACAGAAAATGAAGTATCATATGTGGAAGCTAGGGAGTAAGTGGGATACAAGAGGGACTTTAGATAATGGAGGAGAAACCCCAGTGGGCCCAGGGAGGTGGTCTTGAGGTAGAGGAAGAAGAGTGAAAATTAATGAAAGAATCACTTCCATGGACATTAGGTACAAACGTGAGAATACCATTGTCAATATCCATACTGTGTATGGGGAAGGGGGAGTGGGGAGGGAGCCTGGGGAAAGCCCACCAAGTGCTGTGTGCATGTATGAACTACAATATGATGTGAAACCATAATGCAACAATAAAAGTATTAAAATCAACTGGCTATAAGTGTGAATATTTGCCTGTGTCTTCTATTGATTCCATTGGTATTTTAGATTACTAACTTGATTCTTTTGAAGTATTTAATCTTCTGTTGATCTCATCTAAAAATGAATTTCCTTTCAGATGTTATAATTTTAATTTATATAAATTCTACTTATAGTCCTACATATCTTTTGTTTCTTCCTACATCAGGTTCATGTTTTATGATCTTAAAATATTGAGGATATTTATAGCATAAGTTTTACTGTCCTTGTTAAATCTATAGTTTGAATTTTTGATGTTTCTTCTGAATGATATTTTATGATTATGCTCATAGTTTCCTTCCTTTGATGTTATTGATTATGAATTTTATGGTTTTAGGTTGTAGAGTTTGTTATATTCTTTTAAATATTGCTGAACTTTGTTAAAATATATAGTCTTTATTTGTAATCAGTTTTATCTTTTCAAGGATTGCTCTTGAAGTTTCAGTTTAGGTCCAAAGAAGCCTTTGTCTAGGTTTAATTTCTCCCACTACTTGGTCAATACACTACTGGAAACTCTATCAATAAAACTACTTTGCTTTCATTGATTCTCTATTATTTTTTTATTTACTAAACTTTTCTATTCTTGTTACTATCATTTTGCTAATATTCTTCCCTACTATTAGTTTTACTGTTATCCTTTCTTCTACTTTCTTTGAGTTTATTGTTATTCCTTTTCTACCTTCCTAGTTAGAACTTATTGTCTACTTTTATCATTTTTGTAACATAGGCATTTATGGCTATGAATTTTTTTGAAACAGTTATCACTGTATCCAATAAATTTTCATGTGCTGTGTTGTCATTATTACCTAGTTTTAAGTATTTTTATAATTGCATTTTCTTCTTTGATCCGGAAAGTATTTTATTAAAATTTCTCTATATATGAGGATTTATTATAGTGATTCTTATATCCCATTTATTAGATATTATTAGTATTAATTATCTCTATATTATTATTAATACTGACTTAACTTTGCTGTGTACAGAATGTATTGTCTATATGATACCTATACTTCAAAATTTGTTAAGACTTGCTTCATGTCCTTGCCTATGTTCAATATATTTGTAAAATGTATGCTTGATAAAAAGTTAGGTCCTTTAATTGAAGAATTAATGAGATTTTACAGTTGATCATTTTAAATGAGAGTACAAGATATATTAAACATTTGTTATTTTTCCTTTGATCTGAACTCAAAAAGTTACACCTTTGTACCATAATTTGGTGTATGTTTACCTATATGTTTTCTTTTTCCTAAGTTCATTTAGCATTTCCAAGCCACTTGAAATTCATTTCATTATAAAGTATAGGTCTAGAATCTAATTTTTAAAATTCTTATATACTTAGATGATATAAATTTAAAACAACTTTAATAATTTTTCTGACTATATCTTACTGATCTACCTTGTCATAAACCAATTCTTAAATATTCTTTGGTATGTATCTGGCTTTTGTCTGATCTATTGGTATTTCTTATACTAATACCACACTATTGTGTTTATTTGACATTAATGACCTTAATCATTTTAACACATGATAGAAAAAGTTCTATCATTCTTCATATTTCATAAAGTAGTAAGAACTATTTGTTTTAGTTAACTCCTATAGATAAAATATAGAATATTAAGTTAAAACAGATAAATCAATTAATTAGGTACAATTAGTTAAATAAATCATGATCAAAGCATACAACTTCTCTGTCATAATATCACATTACAAAAGTATGGAACACTTTATGATTTTGTAAAAGGAAAAACTTTCTTTGATGACCAGAAACTACAAATTAAGTTTCAAATTTATATTTTCCACTTCATTTCCTCTTATATCTTATGCCCCCCATTAACTGTAAAGTTTCTCAGAATGTGTTCAGTTGAAACGCTGGTGTTGTCAGAAGTTTATGAATTAAAATATTTCTCCCACCACATGTTTGCAAGATTCTAGGTTAAACAATATTAAATAAGCATTTTACCACTTGAATTTCTCTTAAACTTTAATTTACTGATAAACATAATATTAAGGCTATCCAATAGAGAAATCAAGTGAGTAACATTTCCTTAACAGAGTTCTCTATGATCTTCTAATATCATTAGACATACTCTGAAGAAATTAGTGAGTTAAAACATCCAAAACTTTTTATTGATGATTTTTGCAACTATGTTCATCAGATATATCAGTATTATTGTGTTTATCATTTTTTTGTTTTATTTTGTACTGTCTTTGTCTGGCTTTGGGATCAGGGTGATGCTGGCCTCATAAAATGACTTTGGAAGTGTTCCCTCTATTTGTATTTTCTGGAAGAATTTAAGGAGGATTGATATTAATTCTTTGAATGTTTGCTAGAATTCAGCTGTGAAGCCATCTGGTCCTGGGCTTTTTTGTTGTTGTTGAAAGCTCTTTAATTACTACTTCAATCTCCTTATATATTGTTGATTTTGTTCAAACTTTCTTTTTTATTCAATCTTAGTAGGTTATATGTTTCTAGGAATTTATCCATTTCCTCTGGGTTATGCAATTTGTTGGCATATAGTTATTCTTCATAGTCTCATGATCCTTCTTATTTCTGAGGTATCCCTTGTAATATCACCACTTTTATTTCTGATTTTATTTATTAAGTTTATGTTTTTTCTTAGTTTACCTAAGGGCTTGTTGATTTTGTTATAATTGTTTTTTAAAAGTCAATTATTATCTTTGTTGATTTTTCTACTGGTTATTTTTTCTAGTTGATTTATTTCTGCTCTGACTTCTATTATTTCCTTCCTTCTACTAACTTTTGGGTTTTTTTTTCTAACTGTTTGAAGAGGAATATTAGAATTTTTTTAAATCTTTTTTTTATTTATTGGCAGCTGAGCAGGCTGAGGAGGAGAGAGATGTCTCTACTCTTCCCATTCTCCCAGTATCATCTTGCTTTTATTGAGGGTCATAAGCAAACCATTATAAGAAATTATTAATCACAGGAAATAGCAAAGCAATCATGGGGTGAGTTAGGGAATAACACCAAGGTGGTCACAGATGAATTAGGGAAGGAAAGGGTAAACAAGGAAATTGGCAGGGTCTTTGCTTAACAGTCAGGGTCCCTGGTTATCGGTCCTATTTGGTCCTTGGAAACTTGTCTATGTGCAAACGATTGCCATTTGGGTGGGCAGTTTGTGCCCCTCCCAAGCCAGACCAAGGTGACCTCAAAGTGGATGACTAATGATGCTCTCAACATTTCCTCCTTTTTTTGTCTTTGAGACAAGGCCAGTAGTATTTTTCAACTTGGGAGAACTGTCTTTATTTATTTGACATGCATAAAATCTGACAATAATAGGTTTGATAATTTTGGATACATTAATGGTGATTGTCAAAATTGGACTCTAAATTTTAGGTCATAGTCATAAGTGCTTTAAGATTGACTCTATTGGTGGAATTTATGATGATCTTACTTTCAAAGTTATTTATGTACCCAATTTGACTTCACATTTTTAATATGAAAAAAAAATTGGCAATCATCATTAATGTATCCACAATTGTCAAACCTATTATTCTCAGATTTTTTCTTTTTTAACATAGGTGTTTGTCACTATAAACTTCCCTCCTGAAATTAATTAGGCTATATTCCAAAGGTTTTGGTATAGTGTGATTTCATCTTACTTTGTCTCAAGATATTTTGAAATTCATCTTTTGGTTTCTTCTTTTACCCGTTGATTGCTAAGAACATTTTGTTTAATTTTCATATATTTGTCAATTTTCCAGTTTTAATCCTGTTTGTTATTTCCAGCTTTATAACATTGTGGTCATAACAGATACTTGATATGATTTTAGTCTTCTTAAATTTGTTAAGCCTTATTTTGTAATCTAACATATGATCCTGGAACATATTCCATGTGCTCTTAAGAAGAATGTGTATTCTGCTGCTCTTAGAAGGATTATTCTGTTCATATCTGTTCAGTCCATTTGCCTAAAGTATAGTTTATGTCCAGTGTTCAATCCCAGAAAATTGATTTTCTGTTTACATGATTTATCCATTGTTGAAAGTGTAGTATGAATGAAACTGTACCTTTATCTTACAGCAGACACAAAAATCAACTCAAAATTGATTGAATACCTAAATGTGAGATTGAAATTATAAAACTTCTAAAGGAAAACATAGAAGAAAAGCTCTTTGACAGTGATGTTGGCAGTGATTTTTTTGGATAGGACACTAAAGCCACAGGCAGAAAAAGGAAAAGTAAGTGAGACTACATCAAAATAACATAGGAAAAGTAACAATCAATGACATGAAAAGGCAGCCTACAGACTAGGAGAAATATTTGTGACCCATATATATGATAAGATATTAATATTCTAAAATATTAAAACACATACACATCTCAACAGTAAAAAATTGAATAACCTCATTAATGAATGAATGAAGGACATGAATAGATATTTCTCCAAATAAGACATAAAAATGACCTACAAATATATGAAAAATGCTCAATATCACTAATCATCAGGAAAGTGAAAATCAAAACTGCAATGAGATGTCACCTCACACCTATTAGGATGACTAACATCAAAAAGACAGGAGACACTGGATGTAGTGGTGCATACCTGTAATCCCAGTACTTGGGTGGATGAGACAGGAGGATCACAGGCTTGAGGATAGCCTCAGTAAGAAGTGAGACTCTCTTCAACCTAATGAGACCCTGTTTCCAAATAAGAAATAAAATCAGGCTGGGAGTGTAGCTCAAAGGTAGAATGCCTCTGGGTTCAATCCCCAGTACCCTAAAAAAAGGAGATATTTTTTGGCAAGGATATGAAGAAAAGGGAAGCCTTGTATACTGTTGGTGGGAATATAAATTGGCACAGCCATTACGGAAAAGAGGATGAACATCTCTAAAAAATAGAACTACCATATTTTCCAGAAGTCCTAATACTGTTTATAGAGCCAACAAAAAATAAATCATTGGTTTGAAGAAATATCTGTACTCTCATAGTCATTGCAGAATTCTTCATAAAAGGAAAGATATAGAAACAACCCAAATGTCCACTGATGAATGCCTGGATAAAGAAATTGTGATATGAATATTATTTAGTTTTAAAACAAGAGATCCTACCATTTTCAAAAATATAGATGAAAAAGGGATATTATATTAAGTGAAATATGCCAGATATAGGAAGAAAAAATCTGTATGATCTCTCATGCATGTGGAATTTAAAAAATATTTAATATATAGAAATAGAGAATAAGACAGTGGTTACCAGGAGGCAGGAGTGGGGAAGAGTTAGGTCAAAATTACAAAATACCATGGATAAATTTCTAGATTTTAGCACAACATGAAAACTATAGTTAATATTATTGTAAACTGGGAATTTTTTTTTTTCGGTGCTAGGGTTGAACTCAGGAGCATTCTACCTCCGAGCTATACCCCCAGCCCTATGTTTTATTCTTTATTTTGAAACCGGGTCTCACTAAGTTGCGGAGTGCCTCACTAGGTAGCTGAGGCTGGCCGCGAACCTGGATCCTCTGGTCTCAGCCTCCCGAATGCTGGGATTACAAGCGTGCGCCACCACGCCCGGGTGTAAACTGGGACTTTTATGAGAGAGATTTTAGAAGTTCTTACCACAAAAAAGTAACTGTGTTAGGAAATGGATATGTTAAATTGCTTATATACAGTAGTAACCATTTCACTCTGTAAATGTATATTAAAGCATCATGTTGTACACCTTAAATTTAAACAAAATAATAATAATAAACCTATAAAACACAACAGTACATGGTACTGTGAGTAATCAATACATGGGGTTTTTTTATTAGTTCAAGTTCTTTGAGTTCTTTTCCTCATGCCCAAATATGCAAAAGACTGCAATATAACCTCCTACATGAAATATTTCATCATTTCCCAAATCCTCTCCCCCCAAATGATCAGAGATATAATTTTCTCCTCCTTTGAAATTATTACAAGTATTCCCTTTGAATTTATCACTGTATGACCAAAATATCCTACACATTCCCAAATGCCCCCATGGGAGCCCTACTGATCCTAGTCAGTAAATAAGGCAAAATTTTAAAAATATTTTACGGATGTCTCTATTTTCCTCACTCTTCCCTATGTGGATTTGCATGGCTAACCTATTTATACTGGTTTTAATTAGTTTAATATATGGAAAATAATTTTAAAGATAAATACTATGGAGCATATAAAACCATGCAAGTTTTTTCTTAGGTTATCTATGTCTTAAGAAAATCTAAATTCCCATGTCTGCTATTCTAGCCTGACGATTCAACACACATTAGGCAGTGGCCACTTCCTGAAATAAAGGCAGAGTTCAGTATGGAGAAACTCAACTCTCTAAGATCTGTTCTGAAACTTCATCCAATGAATCATGGGAGAATGTCACATTCCCCATGCCATAATCTCTCTGTGAATGAACTGCTATTCTGAAAAACTACTTAAAATGGTTTTGTTCTATATATTAAAATATTTTAAAGGTTGTAGAAAGAGTAAAAGTTAGGGAAACAACCTGGAGATTAACTCTCTTTTAAGTGATTTATTTGGACACAGTGATTAATTTGTGCTGAAATTTGAGGTTTTAGGTAAGGAGGTCAATAACTGATAATCTTATTCCTTAAAAGAGTGATAGTAGTTTGGGGGGCTACAGATGTAGCTTAATGGTAGAGTACATGCCTAGCATGCATGAGATCCTGGGTTTGATTACCAGCACCACAGAGAGAGAAAGAGAAAGAATATAATTTTGAGCCAGGCACAGTGGTGTGCATTTACAATTCCAAATATTTGGAAGGCTGAGATAGGAGGATTGCAAATTTGAGGCCAGCCTCAGCAACTTAAGGAAACCCTGTCTCAAAATAAAAAATAAAAGGCGCTGGGCTGTAGCTCAGTGCTAGAGTACCCCTGAGTTCAATCCTCATTACCACAAAAAAATGAATAATAGTTTGGAGCTGGGAATATAGTTCAGTTGTAGATTGCTCACCTAGCATGTATAAGGCCATGGATTCCATCCCCAGAAAGGGCAAAAAACAGTGATAGTTTAGGATAATGAGAAAATTCTGAAGATGGATAGTAGTAATAGTTGCACAACATTGTGAATGTACTTAATGACACTGACTTATACACATGGAATTGTTAAAATGGTAAATTTTGTGCATATTATGCAACAAATTAACATTTTAAGTGCGAGACAGAGAGAGAGAATATCATAGAGTACACTAAAGGAAATTTTATTTCTGATAGGGCAATTATCATTCTATACATTGCCATGTTTTTAAAATCACAGCTTTACTGTTTTAAGTGTATGTAGGGTGAAGATATGCTTTCTCCACCCTCAGTCTAGGAAGAATAGCAGAAGTTTAAGCAGAACTGAGAACAGCCTGTGAGTCTGGAATAGATAAAATTCTTTTTTTTTTTTGGCAGTTGATAATTTAATACATACGTACAATGTGTTATGATAAAACCAAATTAAGAGCATTTCCATTTCAAACATTGTTTCTATGGGTTGGCAGCCTTCAAACTCTTCTTTTATAGGTCTTTATAACATATGTAATAAATTGTGGTAAGCATAGTCACTCTATTGGGATATAAAATACTAAAATATAACTCCTGCTATCTAACTGTATTTTTAAAATCTCAATATTATATGCTGCTATTGACAGTTTTTTCTTATCAAATTTGCCTGAAGTCTTCTGAATACTTTATTTTTTTTTAATTAATTTATTTTTTTCAGCACGGATTTTTCATACATTTCTTGAGTACAACAGGGTTACATAGACATTTATGACATATCAATCATTGTCAGATCACAAATAGCACTACTTCTTAGTTTTACACGGATAGCCCACATTCTTAACATAGCCTGGTAAAGCAAACTTTCTAGAGTCGTAAAACCATACTCCTTTAGGGTCATATCTTTACTTTCCAAGAAGTAGGAGGGTCTTTCATCTACGCATCCTGGGGCAATCTCCAGACTTAGAGACACCAATGTAGCCATAGCAGAAGAGTCAGTATAATTGCTCATATATGCAGATAGCAACTGCCAGGGGGGAAAGGGCCCAGTTGGGCTCCCACAACTCCCCCGTTTTTATTTTAAAATGCACGAAGGACTGTGCCTGTCTTAGGTCGTTTCCTACCAGCTGCTTAATCTCATCATGGGGTCTCAATGAGTCATTCAATGAGCCCTGTCTTAGGTTGATTTGCCCTGAGAAAATCGAACCCGTCATTGACTACCAGGCCCTATGCGAGGCAGTGCTTGCATTTTTATTCCATGTAAATCTGCTCATATACTAACATAGGCATTGATCACAAGGCGTACAACAAGTGGTAGATTGCATAAACCTAGAATGACTATTGCTGTTGCTATGATAACTCCTCCTAGCAAAGAGGTAAATGAAGGCCAGGTAGTGACCAAGGCTTGAAGCCGATCTACAAATGTCTTAGCTGTTTCTGCCAGGTTAATAGAAGTGGGCTCCGCATTATGTAGATCTAAAATCTCCGGGTGTAACTTTAGCAAATCTTTTTGTTTTTTCATCTTTCCCTTATTTGGTGCATTGAAATTACACATCTTTGTTAGGTACAAGCTAGTATAGGTAAAGACATCCGTGCACACAATTCTTATTTAACCCTTCCCCAACTCCCGCCCCACTCCCTCCTCCCTCTTTCTCAGGGTCAGTTTAGGGATTGACTTAGATGTGTTCATAGAAAGTACATCATGTTCATTAGGGTCTCTTCCCTACCCCCTTCACCTTCCGTAAACTCAAATTCTTTGTTCACCTAAGGATTCTCCTTAATCTGGAGTCCCTCTTATGTCCCATTTTCTCCCTAGCTTCCACATATTAGGCAGATCATTCGATTTTTAACTTTTAGTGACTGACTAATTTCACTTAACATAATGTTTTCCAGTTCCTTCCATCTCCTTGCGAATAACATGATTTTGTTCTTCTTTGTGGCTGAGTAAAATTCCATTGTGTACATATCCCATAGTTTTGTAATCCATTCATCTGTTGATGGACATCTTGGCTGGTTCCATAGTTTTGCAATTGTAAACTGTGCAGCTATAAACATAGACACACATGCATTGGTCTGATAGTTTGCTTTCTGTTCTTTTGGGTAGATACCTAGTAGAGGTTTTGCTGGGTCATATGGTAGGATCATTCCCATTTGTCTGAGGATCCTCCATACTCTTTTCCAAAGTGGTTGCACTAGTCTGAAATCCCACCAACAGTGTATTAGGGTTCCCACTTCCCCACACCCTCGCCAGCATTTGTTGTTGTTTGTGTTCTTGATAGTTGCCATTCTGATTGAAGTTAGATGAAATCTCAGAGTAGTTTTGATTTGCATCTCTCTGATTGCTAATAATGTGGAACATTTCCTCATACATTTATGGGCCATTTGTATTTCTTCTTTTGTGAAGTGTCTATTTAGATCCTTTTCCCATTTTTTGATTGGGTTATTTGTTTTCTTAGCTGTGATTTTCTTGAGTTCTCTGTATATCCTAGATATTAGTACTCTATCAGAAGAGTAGTTGGCAAAAATTTTCTCCCACTCTGTGGGTTTTCTGTTGAGGTTCTTGATAGTTTCCTTTGCTACACAGAAGCTCTTAGTTTAATGCAATCCCATGTATTGATCTTCCTTTGAGTTGCTTGTGCTTTTGAGGTCTTGTCGAGAAAGTTTTTACCTGTGCCTATGTGTTGAAGTGTTGGGCATATGCCCTCTTCAAGTAGCTGCAAGGTCTCTGGCCTGACTTCCAGGTCTCTCATCCACCTGGAATTGACTCTTGTGCAGGGTGAGAAAGTGGGGTTTATTTCCATTTTCCTGCATATGGTTAACCAGTTTTGCCAACACCATTTGTTAAAGAGGCTATCTTTTTTCCAGTGTATGTTTTTGGCTCCTTTGTCAAAAATCAGTTGACTGTAATCACTTGGGTCTGTTTCTGAATCTTCTATTCTGCTCCATTGGTCTATGTGTCTGTTTTTGTGACAATACCATGCTGTTTTTTTACTGGGACTTTGTAGTAAAGTTTGAAGTCAGGTATTGTGATACCTCCTGCATGATTCTTATTACTAAGAACCACTTTGGCTATCCTGGGCTTTTTGTTTTTCCAAATGAATTTAAGGACTGATTTTTCTATGTCTGTGAAGAGTGACCTTGGTAATTTCATGGGTATTGCATTGAATTTGTAGATTACTTTTGGGAGGATGGCCATTTTGATGATATTTATTCTGCCTATCCAAGAGCATGATAGATTTTTCCATCTTCTAAGGTCTTCGTTGATTTCTTTTTTCAGCTTCTTTTAGTTTTCCTTATAGAGGTCTTTTACCTCTTTGGTTAGGTTTATCCCTAAGTATTTTATTTTTGGGGGTGCTATTGTGAGTGGAATCATTTTCTAGATTTCTTTTTCAGTGGTTTTATGGTTGGCATACAGGAAAGTTTCTGATTTTTGAAGATTGATTTTGTATCCAGACACTTTGCTGAATTTGTTGATCATTTCTATAAGTTTTTTGGCTGACTTTGTTGGGTCTTCTAGGTATAATATCATGTCGTCTGCAAAGAGGGATAGTTTTAGTTCTTCTTTCCCTATTTTTACCCCTTTGATTTCTTTCTCCTGCCTTATTGCTCTGGCTAGAGTCTCAAGTACTATGTTGAACAGAAGAGGTGATAATGGACATCCTTGTCTTGTTCCTGTTTTTAGTGGGAACTCTTGCAGTTTTTCTCCATTTAATATGATGTTGGCTGTAGGTCTATTGTATATTGCCTCTATGATTTTGAGGTATGTTCCTTCTGCAGTACTTTTAGCATGAATGGGTGTTGGATCTTGTCAAATGCTTTTTCAGCATCAATTGAGATGATCATGCGATTTTTGTCTTTGGGTTTGTTTATGTGGTGAATTACATGGATTGTCTTTCGTATGCTGAACCAGCCTTGCATCCCTGGGATGAACCCAACTTGGTCATGGTGGATAATTTTCTTGATGTAGTTTTGAATGCGCATTGCTAGTATTTTGTTTAGCAGTTTTGCATCTAGGCTCATCAGTGATATAGGCCTATAGTTTTCTTTTCTTGAGCTGTCTTTATTTGGCTTTGGTATTAATGTGATATTGGCTTCATAGAAAGTGTTTTGGAGGGTCCCGTTTCTTTCAATTTCACGGAATAGTTTGAGGATTATTGGGATTGGCTCTTCCATAAATGTTTTATAAAGTTCACTTGGAAAACCATCTGGCCCTGGGCTTTTGTTTGATGGTAAACTTTTTATTGCTGTTTCTATTTCTTTGATTTGTATTGGCTGATTTAAGTTTTTTATATCTTCTTGACTCAATTTAGGAGGGTTGTACGTATCTAAAAAATTGTCAATTTCTTCCAGATTTTCCATTTTGTTGGAGTATAGTTTTTCAAAATAGTTTCTGAAGATCCTCTGTATTTCCCCACTATCGGTGGTGATATCGCCTTTTTCATCTCTTATTTTGGTAATTTGGGTTGATTCTGTCTCTCTTTTGGTTAGCTTGGCCAATGGTTTATCGATCTTGTTTATCTTTTCAAGAAACCAGCTTTTCGTTTTCTTGATTTTCTGTATTGTTTTTTATTCTCTATTTCATTAATTTCTGCTCTGATTTTCATAATTTCCTATCTTCTACTGGCTTTGGGGTTGGACTGTTCTTGTTTTTCAAGGGCTTTGAACTGTGTCATTAGGTTATTTATTTGTTGAGTTTCCATTCTTCTTATGTGGGCACTCAGTGCTATTAATTTTCCTCTTAGTACTGCCTTTAATGTGTCCCAGAGGTTTTGATATCTTATGTCTCTGTTTTCATTGGTTTCTAGGAATTTTTTAATTTCCCCCCTTACTTCTTCTATGACCCATTCCTCATTCAGCAATGTGGTGTTCAGTCTCCATGTGTTTACATGGTTACTCTGGGTTTTCTTAGAGTTGATTTCTAGTTTCACTCCATTGTGGTCTGAAAAGATGCAGGGAATTATGTTACATTTTTTGAATTTGTTAGTGCTCTCTTTGTGGCCCAGAATGTGGTCTATTTTGGAGAAGGTTCCATGGGTTGCTGAGAAAAATTTGAATTCAGCTGTAGTTGGGTGAAATATTCTGTATGTGTCTAACAGGTCCATTTGGTTTATGGTATTATTTAGGTCTGAAGCATCTTTACTGACCTTTTTTTTTTTTTTGAAGATTGGTCTAGTGATGTAAGAGGGGTATTGAAGTCACCTAGTATTAGTGTATTGGGATCTCTGTGTGATTTTATATCATGTAGAGTTTGTTTTATGAAAGTGTCTGTACCTACGTTTGGGGCATAGATGTTGATAATTGTTATTTCATCTTGTTGTATTGTTCCTTTTACTAGTAAAAAGTGACCTTCTTTGTCTCTTTTGATGAGCTTAGGCTTGAAATCTAATTTATCCGATATCGTAGTTACTCCTGCTTGTCTTTGAGTTCCATTGGCATGAATTACCTTACTCCAGCCCTTCACCTTTAGTTTGTGGGAATCTTTGTATGTAAGGTACGTTTCTTGCAGGCAGCATATAGATGGATTCTGGGTTTTGATCCATTTTGCCACCTTGTGCCTTTCTATTGGGGAGTTGAGACCATTTATATTCAGTGTGAGTATTGAGTGATGATTTTCAATTCCTAACATTTTGGGTTTTGACTTCTCTTTGCAGTAGTGCTTGTTCTTCTTTGCTTAGTTGTTTGCTTCCTGGAAATTATTGTTTCTCTAGTTCTGACGTTTACTTATTAGTTCTTCTTTGTAGTTAATCTCTTTGAGTATTTTCTCTAGAGCTGGTTTGGAAGACATGAATGCTTTCAGTTTCTGTTTGTCGTGGAAGGTTTTTATATCCCCGTCAATTTTGAGAGAGAGTTTTGCTGGGTAGGAGAATCTTGGCTGCAAATTATTTTCTTTCAAAGTTTCGAATATGTTACTCCAGCCCCTCCTGACTTTCTTGACTTGGTTTGGGAGATCTGGAGTGATTCTAATTGGTTTGCCTCTAAATGTTACTTGTCCTTTAACTTTTGTTGCCTTTAGAATTCTTTCCTTAGCTTCTACATTAGTCATCTTGATTATTATGTGGCATGGTAAACCTCTTCTTTGGTCTTGTCTGAACGGGGTTCTATATGTTTCCTGCACCTGTGTGTTGACTTCTCTTTCTATGTTTGGAAAATTCTCTGATATTACTTCTTTGAAAAGGTTGTTTATTCCATTAGTTTCAACTTCGAATCCCTCTTCTATACCTATTATTCTTAGGTTAGCTCTTTTAAAATTGGCCCAGATCTCATCGATGTCCAATTCATACTGTCAAATTTTTTTCTAGATTATGTATAATGGATTCATTTTTGGAATAGTCATCTTCTAGAAGTGATATTCTATTTTCCATGTGGTCTAATCTATTGTTTATAGTTTGTATTGATTCCTTCACTTCTATTATTGCATCTTTCACATCCTTCACTTCCCTGCTCAGGGTGTCAGATTCTTGTTTATTTGTTCTTTTATTTCTTTCCAGTTCTCTCTGCATTCTTTCTGGAAGTTTTGTATCACTTCTATTATTAAAGATCTGAATTGTCCTTCTGGTAAGCTCTGCCATTCAGTGTCATTGAGTTCTGTTGCTGTGGGGTCATGTTGACTCATTGTTTCTTTGGTATTTCTCCTTCCCATGGTTTCCCTGTTCTTAAATTTATAACTTTGCTGCTCTTGCATGCTTTCTCTGAATTTATAGGTTTCCTATTTTTATTTTCTCTCTGTGAATGGTATCTTGTACTGAGTTACAATTACTCTGGTATTTCTTCTGCCTGCTCTATTGGTGCCGTTGGTGGGTTTCAGTTGTTGACTTCTAGGATCTAGGAAAAGCTAAAAAGCAACCAGTCCTCTGAACAAACATATATAAATCGAAGCAATGCAAAGTGAAAATAGAGTAAAAACGGAACAAAACAAAGCTAAAAACCCAGAAAACAAGAAATGTCAGCGAGAAGCAAAATGAAGATCCCTGCAAGTTTGTAAGAACAGACCTGATTTGGCCTCTGCAGATCTTTTGGGTAGATCTCTGCTGCTGTGGGTGGCTGACAAGATGGCGGCTGCTGCTGCCGCGCATGCGCCAGCTCCCCCGTTCTCCCTGGTCTGCTCCTTAGATTCCGACCAACTACCCATTTCTTTACTCACTTTTACGTTGCTTTGCTACTCCTTCCTTCCAACAAGAAGCTGCTCCTGCGGCAGTTTTGATTCAAGCTCTGGAGTGCAGTTATCTCTGCTTCGGCTCTGTGGGGAGAGGTGTGCTGGAATCGTCCTGGGCGAGCTTAAGCTGGTCATACCACTAGTTCTGTTCTCTGTCAAAGGTGCCTCGAAATGCTGCCTGGCTAGGATGGGGAGTTCAGGAGTCGCTCACTCCAGCTCTGGTTGGTGGGGATGCAGAGGGTTGTTGTATATTTCTTTCTTAGTAGACCCCATGCTGGGGGCCAGCTCAATGGCGGCTTCCGCTCAGCAGCGTGGCGCCGGGGCCGCGGAGATGGGCTTCTTTGCTCTCCCTGGACGGCCTTTGGGATTCTGCTCAGCTGTATTCCAGTTTTCACAGTGTTTTTCACCCTTTTGTTGCTTTTTATTTCTGTCAAAAATCTGTTTCCACAGCTGATTTGAATTGAGCTCACAGCACCTCTTGAGATGTGTCTCACTCCGTCGCCATCTTCCCGGAAGTCCCCCCGATAAAAGTCTTAATAGAGAGTAATTATTGTTAACGACTGATTAAGAGGTTTCAGAGCCTAAAGTGACCAACTTAATGCCAAGCTCTGATGCCCCACAGCTTCAATCAGAGTCAACAGATTAGTCAGGTAGCAAACAGGACTTGTGCCCAGGCCAAAACCTAAGGCAACTTTTCAAAGTTAGGATGGTTTAAAGTGAGTTCCAGTTAGATTGGGAAATACTAGAATCTGATTAAGCTAATTAGGATTGATAAAAGTCCAATTTATTGTAGTTGACAATAACAACTTCCCTAGTTGTTGGGTTGGATTTGGTTGCTTGGGATGAAGGTTGATTCTTGGATACTATCCTAACAACAGTAACTTACCTTGTTGATTTATTTTGTTGAGCCAGATATTCTTTCAATCAGGGTATCTTTGAAAGGCATGTTCCCTTTATGAAATTATTAAAATATTTCCTTAGTGAACTATAATTTATATGTAAGAAAATACATTCTAAGTATACCAATTGGTAAGTTTGACAGATGAAACCTATATAATCTCCACTTCAATTAAGATTGAAATAGTTTTTTTGTGCTTTTATAGTTGATCTCTAATTCTTCCCCCATTCTTACCCTAGGCAACCACTGACATTTTTCTTTTTTTTAAACTATAGATTCTTATCATATATTTTAGAACTTCAAGTAGATGAAATCTTGTGGAATATGCTCCTTGGTATTTGGCAACTTTTCCTCATCACAAGGTCTACGGAATTTAACCGTCTTTTTGTTTGCATCAGCAGCTTTTCCTTTTTACGTTATGAAGCCTGTGTCCATATAACACAGGTTATATCAGCTCAAGGGCTCATGGGCATTTCTTCAAACCAGTTCTCTGGTTTGTGGCTATTATGAATTATGTTTCAGTGAACTTTCACTACAGTTCTTTGGACATATATTTTTATTTCTCTTACAAAAATACTTGAGAATAGAATTGCTAAGTCATGTGACAATATATATTTGGCTTTATAAGAAACAACCAAATAGTTTTACAATATAGGTGTACCATTTTGCAATTTCACCAAAGCATATGAGCAGAGCCCTGACTAGCCATTGACATTCTCAGTCAGCAGCTACTCAATTGTAAGGACTTGCTTCTTTGGAACCAGAATATCATAGAATTTATACAAGACCATCAAGCTCCCATTTCTCAGATATTGTTTTCTATATTTGATTTTGAGTCTTGTTCTAATCTAAGACATTTTTCTTAGTATTTTTAATATCCTCTCCAATTCAAAAAGATATTACTTTCTGACCTTGTCATAATTAACAATAGATATTTCTTGCTAATGAGTTATTACCTACAAGTCCACATAATTCTTATGACAGGCTGACAGGCTGAAAAATTAACAAGGTTTGACCACCTTCTCAAATCAACTGGCAAGGCTTTGGGTTTTGACACTGAAAAGTTCTTTGAAGCATTCTTACCAATCTTACCTACTATATATGAATAATAAATACAGGGTTGCTGAATATGGAATTTTGTCTTCAGCATGTGCTCTGCATATGAAGCTATCTTAACATCTCTTCAGTGAATTATCTAACAGGGATTTAGATCCAATCTCAACATCTTCCCCATGGTAAACAACTACTTAGAACATTATTATTAACAAATTTTTATAAAACAACCAGTTTTTTAAAAAATATCATTCAAAATATACTAAGATAAGTCTTTCCAAGAAGATCTTAATCAGATTACTTTGGAAGCTGCTTTTTCCTGATTCTTATGTTAGTTTTACCCTACACTTCTGGTAATTAAAATAATCACACACATACACACACACACACACACACACACACACACACACACACACACACACACCCTAGGCAGAAAAAACAAATAGAGAAAAAAGAGTACAAGAGAACTTAATGAAGAAGCATGGTGAGAAATGACATTTTCTGCTCATCTAAACTCACTGATTAGGAAGATACATAAGCATAGTACAAAGAATGGTGAAGTTTAGAGTCAAAGTAAAGCATTTACGTCTCCATTACACAAGCTGCTGCTAGGTGTGACCTTGACTCACACCTCTCTGATCCACAATTTTTTCATGTGCAAAGCTGTGTATAAATGTTTCTGTTACAAAACCATTGAATTCAAATAAAAACAAAATCTGTATAAAATCTAAATGTTATGGAATGGTAAGGGAATGTCAGAGAGTTGCCCATGTATATCTGGAACCACACAAGTAAAGGCTATAGATTAGGATATTTATTGTAATGGACATGAAGTTGCACTGTCTACATTCCCCTTTGTAGAGGCAAAAAGAAAAGCTCCCATTTCCTCTCTGAAAGTTCACTGGAAATGAATTGACAATAGACCAATTAATTTCAAAAACAAGTATATTTCTTTGAAAAGGGGAACTTTCACTGAATGGGGGGAAAATTCACAGGAGTGTAATGACTAGCAGAACATGATTCAGAAACTTATATGCCTCCTTTTTCTATAGATGAAGAAGAGAATGTTAGGAGGATAGTAGGTGATTTTTAGGACAACTCACTGGACTTGGAGAACATACACTGGTCAAAAATCTTTGGGACTACAAAACCAACAGTGGACTGTAAGTGATTCTCTATAGGACCAAAATAGAGGAGGAGTATGTGTAGTAAAATTCTGTTCAGATGATCTTAGTCTTTCTTTCTTTCTTACATATGACTTTACTTAATGAAAAACCAGAAGAGTCTGCAGATAATTCTTTCTTCTTCAGCACATCTGGATTGTAGGCAAACATTGGAATATTAGAGTAAAGCTTCTTCAATAATCTTCTGCTGAGTTCCTTTAATTAAAAATAATCAGCATTCTCTAAGTCATATTTTTGGGTGACAATCCTAGGACTTTTTATCATCAACAAGGGACTTGCTCAGACTACTAGAAGTGTAGTCAACAGAGAGAACAGAGACCATTTAGTGTTAACCATCTTCAGAAATTAACTCATCTGCACAGAGATTCCCCATGCCATTCCCATGAAGGCATAGGGGAAGATAAATTTCTCTCCACCATCCATAGTTCTTAGTTTGAAGATATTTCTGTAATGAAAGTCAGATTAACAAGAGAAATTCTGTTAGAAACCTTACTAGAATATTCTTAGTTGGCCCAAAACACATGTAGGTTAAGCATGTATTAGTGGAAATAATATACAGGCATTAAGCTGGTAGAGCTGCATATATTTCAGAATAGTAGTGACCCTGTCATAAAAAAAGCAGGGATGCAATGAAAATCTTGCCTTTTGTCAGATGAGCCTTTGAAAAGGGTGGCTTAAATTTTTGAGGTACACATTCATCTTTTTCTCACTGAAATTCCACAAGAAGATGTGTTTAGAAAGAAGCTGACAGGGAGTAAGCAATGGGGAGAGCTGTCGAAAGGCATTAATGAGTTGGAAGAAGGTCAACAACCCATTTTGAGCTCATTAAATCTATTATCTGAGTTCAGAGTGGTCCCAGGTGGAACTTGTGCTGACATACCCATAACTCCCTCTCCAGCCCAGAGCAATGGAGAAATAGGAGAGTAAATCAGATGGTGGTTGTCAGGCTACCCCTTCCTGCTAAATATGATGAGTAGAAATTTCAGACTCCTAGGTTTGGGGGAGAGAATTTGAAATATAAACATAGTCAGTGGCAATTGTGCTTAAAAGATAAAATGTTTTACTTGATTAAAAAAAAGCTACACAAGCTAGTTATTTAACATCCATTGACATATTATCCTCTATCCATAGTTAAAAATCCGTCCTTACAGGTCATTTGTAATATGCTTTAATATTCCTTCTCTTAAAATGATGTAATAACCTGGACCTACCTCAATGGGTATGTTTGAGGTGTGGCATTCTGAGCAAAAAAAATTTCAAGGCCTGAGTGTTTTTATTGTAGCAGCATCTACCATGGACTTGAAATATACCCACATTACTGGATGACATTAGTCTGCATCATCTTGAGAGAGTCTTGAGTCTTACAATCTCTTGAGAGATTGAATGAATGTACTTGATAAATGTTAGATAATTAGATAAAATTTGAGAATGTATACTCATTGCTATGAAAAACTGCAGGATACTTTTTTCTTCCTTGGGTGGGATTTTCCTTTCTTATGTGAAATAGTTATTTGTAACCCTAACAATAATTTTGGAATACTTTTCATTAACATCAATTAATAGTTGTACTGACCTAAGTTTATGTTCAGCATGCATCAGAAATACTTGGAGAAATTGTATAGACTGCATTATTTCTCCTCCTACCAGAAATTGTGATTCAGTAGGCCTAAGATTGGTACAGGGATATGCAGGATTCGTGACAAGAAAGCACAAAGAAATAATAGAGAAATTACTTTTTAGTTCATCCCAGAAACTTTGAATTTTATTATTGCTTCTAGTGGAAGTTAACTGAAGATCAAGCTGCTTCTATATTTTAAAAGACTTTCCTTCTTTAGTAAGAGCTGACATGGTCCCTTAAAAAATCCTATGACTACAATTTGGAACATACTGGCATATATTGGTTTATTTAAAAAATGCAACCAAATATCATGTCATTCATCATGACTTATAGTTAAAGATTATCTTTTGTTGAACTTCCTCTTTATATTAAGATCTTGGACTTTTTTTCCAATTCATAGTGAGCATTATTCATTTTGTGTGTAACTCTATTTTACAAGTAAAAAATAAAAACTGCACATAAGTTGAGTAGCCTAAAGTCACACAGTAACCAGTGGCCTAGAGAAGGTAAGAATATGTATTTCTAAATGTCAATGCAGTATTTTGTCAGGCAATATTGCTTTAAGCTAGCAAATGTGGATGTAAGTCTTTAGGAACTGACATTTGAGACGTAATTCCTGTTTCCCTGTCCCACTCTGCCGTCTCTTACTCCATTACTCTTTACCTATACTCTACTTCATCTACATTAAACCTGAAGTTCCCTTTCACATTCATTAAATTTTATTATTTTAAACACTTGGAAAGTCAGAAATTTGTTCGCTCAATGACATGAAGTTGTTCTGATCCCCATTTGAAATAAGATCTATCCCTGAGCCCTGATACAAACAGTTTTTATCACATCATTTTGTGGCTTGGACGTGAATAGGCCCAAAGGTGTGTGCTGAGCACATGTTTCAGAATCCCATTCAATAATTAAGGAAGCTAGTTGATTTCACAAAGTCAGCTCTCCCCAGCCATTCTACATATGGCAAGTTCAGGAATGGCACCTAAGTTGCTGAAATTATTGAGTACAAAATCTCTGTGAAAGTTTACTTTCTCTATTTAGGCAAAACTGTGTAAGCAGAATGCTTTTATTTTCCTGGAGCTCGTGTGCCTGGGGATGAAGAGAGTAAGGGATAAGAGGAGCATTTTCTAAATGCTGACTCTGCACTTTGCTCCTTTTGCAAATAGACTTATGGACTGTCCTTGGGGAGCTGCTTTGATGCCATGATGCATTCATTAGTTTTGTTCCCACTACAAAAATGAAAAGACCTAACTTGTTTACTCTAGCTCAACAAAAAGATGAATCCACCAAACAGGGCAGAAACCATAACTTGCCACTAACCTTATGAGAAGGTTCTGAAATATTAGCCAAAGCTTTCTTAACTTTCAAAATGTGCTATCTGGCTGGGTTCTGTAGCACATGCCTGCAATCCCAGTATCTGAGAAGCTGAGACAGGAAGATCACAAGTTTGAGGATAGTTTCAGCAACTTAGGGAGACCCTGTTTCAAAATAAAAAGGGCTGAGGTTATAGCTCAGTGGTAGAATGCCCCTGGGTTCAATCTCCAGTACTACTACTACTACTACTACACCACACACACACACACACACACACACACACACACACACACACACACACACAGATTAAAATGCGCTATCTGCTACACATTGTCTAGATACCTAAGAAATGGGAACCTTTTATATCTTTGTTATGGCTATTGTTAAAAGACAATTTTACAAAATTTTATAAAATCACAACTAACACAGATATAAAAATGAACAAATGCTAGATTTTGTTTAACTTATAAACTTAGAAAACTTGTGAGGTATAACAACCAGTCAAAGGGAAAATTCAAGAACAAAGAGCACCATATTTACCCATTAGGGATACTGAAATTATTTTACAAATGGAGGTAAACTGGCCTTCTCCAAAGTTAAGAGGAGAATTAAACATCCATTGAATAGAATTTACATGTCTGTAGCAAGACTTATTTTGCATTCTCTCCAGTTTTATACAGTTTAGAATATTGTAAACTTCCTCAAAGAAAGTGGAAGATCAGATTCAGATAAACTGAAAGGGTATGTACTAAAAAAAAGTATAGTATCCCATTCAAAAGCAAACTTTCCGACTTCACTGTGTTTGGGAAAATGGCCCATCTTGGCAAAACTAACCAGTAGGTTAAAAGTCATAGGAGTCCTGCTGCCAAGTTTTCCTGATCCTTGAACACTTGAAGTGCCCAACATATAAAAATATTTCTTGAACCTTGTTTTAGGATGTCCTCAGCCTATTGCTAGACTGACTTACTCTCTCCACCCCCCTTCCTGCAAAATGGCACTATTTAATCATATGACAATTGCAATTTCATGACAAGGAAATAAAAGAAGAGATTAGCAACTTCACAGAAAAAGTCAAAAGCTAAAAGGTCACATTTCTCCATTCAGTTTCCACTGTAGATTCCCTTTCCTCAAATAGAGGGAATAATCCAAATTACTACTCTTCACAAATACCATTAATCTTAGCCTGCTTCAATGGCTTGCTTTTGACTTGGTAAACTTGCTTTCAGTCTTCTTTTTGACATAGTTTCTATTTTTTCTATATATTTCATTCACTGGAATTATATGCAGGAAAGCCTGGTACACACACACATACACATGCACACTCATGTATATGCTATATATAAACACTTATATGTATGATATATATGTGTACCCCTTAAAATTAAATCTTCATTTTATTCTAAATTACATTGTCATCTATTCATTTATCCATGCTAAAGAAGTGAAACAGAAGAATGGCTAATACAAAATGTCATGTAATATCCAAATCATGTAGTATACCTCCAGAGTATGATGTTTAGCTGATTGTTTGAAATCATATGTGTCTCATGGAAGTGGACATTAAATTACAAGGAAAAAGTACTGGAAAGGAACCCTTAAAGACTCAAAGTATGGTCCTACCTCAGCTGGGTGTGTGACCAAAGTAAATTTAGGTTACCTTTCAGCCTCTCTGTACAACTCTAGAAAGTGAGTCGATTTGGACAAAGTGATCTCTAGAGCCCTTTTTAACTCTGACATTCTCAAGATATTCCAGGGACTGGCTTTAAGCCAACAGTAAAACAAAAATCTGATCCAAATTCAAACTCAAGGGGGCGCTGGGAAGCTATTGAATTACCTCTTTTGACCCTCTGTTTAACTCTTTTCTGTGACCTTTCTGTTAAGGGAAGACCTTTCTGGTATACAAGTATTTAATCACCCCTTCATTCAGTAACATGAGTAGCCACCATTTATTGAACACTTGCTAAAGCAGGCACCATGTTAGGTCATATATATATATATGCGATATTTGAGGTTATATATATATATATATATATATATATATATATATATATATATATATATATATATAACCTCAAATATTGCAGTACCATCAAGAAGTAGATATTATTGTTAGCTTCATTTTATAGATGTAGAAATGAGGCTCCAGTATGGCAAGTTACTTATTCAAGGACATCTATCTGGTAAGCATCAGTGCTGAGATGCAAACAAAATCTGTGTGACTTCATATCTTTTTTTGCTAAATGGTGACACTTTCTCATATATTTATCAGAATTATATGAAAACTTTGAAAGGCATTATGGAAAATAAAATGTTTTAGAAGATTCATCTACTGGCTGTAAAGGTTTTAACCAAAGTGGAAAACTGATTATTCAAGTTTTTATTCTGGAGGAGGGGGATGAAAACTGTCTAAAAATGTCAACATTAAAGGAATTATGTGTCAGTAGATTGCAAGTTAAGTATTAAAATAATAAATCACCCAAGAAAAGAATGCAGAGATATTAAGTAGGGCATATCTTAGAATCCTATTTATTCACTTCTATCTAAGTCAGAGGTTCTAGTTCTGCCATGAATTGCTCTGTGAATTTGGGCAAATCTTGTTTCCTCAACGGGTCTTAGTTTTCTCATTGCTTATGTGATGAGGATAGCTAAATGATTTCTCATCCCCTCCCTGGGATTCTGTGATTGTACGATAACTTGATGCTTTTTATTATATATTATCTGAAATTTAAGAATGGAGACTAAATGAGTTTCATGTGGCAATCTGATCCAATTGTGAGGGGAAAATTCTTTAAAAGAAATATATTTCTCTGGAAAAGTGGCTAGGGAACTTGCATAACCCTTTGTACAAAAAAAAGAAAAGAAAAATAATTGTGATAAGGCAAAAAGTGTGGTGCATTCCATAACTATTCTTTTAAATGTGTCCACAGCATCTTTTAATATGGAACATATTTTTATTTGAGAAAAACTATTCAGGCAGATTAAGAGAAGTCAGAAAAATGAAGATAGACTTAGTACATCTGGTACATCTGGTTGAACCAAATAGCTCAGCCAAAGGGTTAAAGCTGAATAGCCCTAATTGCCGAGAATTCCGATTAGGCATATTCAATAGTTATAAACACCCCAACCATCCATCATTCCGTCTGGTCCTTTTTCACAACAAATGGAGAGGGATGGTGAGGGCATGCTGCCCTGACACAGTCTCTAATTTCCTGGGAAAACAGCCCCTCTTTCCTCCAGCATCTGGAATCCAGTTTCAGAAATGAATAAACAAACAAACCCAGGTCTGCTTCTGCAAGGGGCAATATAGTAGGCCAGTCACCTTTTGACTGGAAATGTAATCTCCCTATAAGAGGCAAGCTTGCTCAGTACTATTCAAGCCTCAAGACATTATAAAATGAGAAGGCACAGAGAAAATGCTGGTGAAGATGTGGGGCAATATACCTTTATATAATGTTAGTAGGATTGTAAACTCGTACAACCACTGTGGAGATCAATGTGGAGGTTCTCAAAAGACTAGGAATGGAACCACTGTATGACCCAGTAATACCACGCCTTGGCATTTTTCCAACAGAGTTAGAATACTATAGTGATACATGGATACCTATCTTTATAGCAGCACAGTTCATGATAGCCAAATTATGGATCCAACCAAGCTGTCTATAAATAGATGAAAAGATAAAGAAAATATGGTATATGTACACAATGTTATTCTACAAACCAATAAAGAACAAAATTATGTCACTTGCAGGAAAATGGATGGAAATAGAGAATATTATGCTGACATCAGCCAGTGTCAGAAAATCAAGGGTTGTATTTTTTCTCCCATATGAGGAAACTAGAGAAAAAATAG
Organism: Graphiurus murinus; assembly: GCA_004027655.1. Classification (NCBI taxonomy): domain Eukaryota; kingdom Metazoa; phylum Chordata; class Mammalia; order Rodentia; family Gliridae; genus Graphiurus; species Graphiurus murinus. Next base: position 157,974 of record PVLC010000343.1, on the reverse strand, counting down.
AAAATATAATAGACTTTAGTTGAATGTGGAGAGAGACCAGTAGAATAGGCAGAAGGGGATTGGGGGAGGGAGGTAGGATAGAATAAAAGAAGGATTGAGGAAGGAAATAGTTCAAATAATACTATGGCAATATATGAAGGTATTACCACCATTTTCACTAACATGTACCAGGAGGGAGGAGGGAAATTGTGGTGGGATGCTGAAGGGAAATACACTAAGAGCTGTGTGCATGCATGTTTGTATCACATTGAACTTCACCATGATGTATAACTGCAGTGCACCAATAAATGACAAAAATAAGAAGGCATTATTCACTCTCAGTACAAGGTTGGAAATTCCAAGTCCTTGGTGTTGTAATAGGCAGATAAAGGAATTCAAGCATGGCCAAAACTCCTGTCATTTTTTCTTCCTTCAGCTGCTTTCAGCATGAAGCCACAGCTAATCCACTGATGGATCCTGGCTTTGGCTTAAGGAATCCAGTACTTTCAAAATCAGTGTGGATATGGATTAAAGAGAGAAGACAGCCTATAGTTTAGGTCCCCAAGGTGGTCTTCTCTCTTCCTACTTAATGCACCCTCACATCTTTTGTACCTTTTTAGTCATTCTCACACAATCTTTCCTTTGTCTATTCCTGTTCTCCCAAGTCATTCCTCATTCTTTTCCTTTTCTGCCTATGCCCTAATCCTGTCTGAACCCACTATGGCTTAACTCTGCTGACAGCCACACAGAACTAAAGAAGTTATTGGCCCCTAACCCTCAGGATGTTCAGGTGTGGTGTTCATAAGCTACCTGATATTAAAGGCCCTGTCATACGCTTTTGCATGAATCCACTGAATCTATGGCTGGACGCTCTACAAATGGTCAATAAAGCTTTTTAGTTCAATGTAATGGGTGAATCATTCCTCTAGGCTTCCATATGTTTCTGGTAATAAGACATTTTAACTTTCAACAACTGACAGAGGTTTTTTTTTGTTTTTGTTTTTTTGAGGTACTGGGGATTGAACTCAGGGGCATTCTACCTCTGAGCTACACCCCCAACCCTATTTTTTATTCTTTATTTTGAAACAGAGTCTCACTAAGTTGCGGAGTGCCTCACTAGGTAGCTAAGGCTGGCCGCCAACCCGATCCTCCGGTCTCAGCCTCCCGAAATGCTGGGATTACAAGCGTGCGCCACCACGCCCGGCTAACTGACAGAGTTTGACATTAACACGAGATCTCAAAAATTTGGCTAGCTTGAGAGACCATAGATTTTTTAATATTCCTACTTTATTGGTATTGAATGAGACTTGTTAACAGCCTCAAGAGGAAAGTAAAAGTTGTCATTTTTTCTTTAAGGTAGTGGAGCAAAGAATTGGAGGAACTTCTTTATAGCAAATCTTGGCAACAATAACTCTTTGTTTCACCCCCAAACAGACATCTTGCTTTTAGGAAATGATTTCTAATCTTAGGTAAGATGTTAGCTCTGTTTTGTTTCTGATGAATAGAACAGAAGTTTTAATACTTTGTTCCTATTAGGCTGTGGGTTCTTCTACCCTTCTATTATAATGTCCCTTCACTGAGGCTATATAATTTAACTTGTGTAAAACTTGTCATTATTGAATAAAAGATTCCAAATATAACAAATCAAACTGGTTACTCTCTCAATTGGGAAAGCCACAGTCCCAGACATATCTAATCACTATGCCAGTTCTCATTGAGGGAAGTTTCAGCCTCACCCAGTAGTGTAAGTTTTACACAAAACCCAGTTTCTTTTCCTTGCCGCCTCAAGGAAAGAAATTTGACACAGAACTTTCTTAGTGCTCAAGTGTAAAGGTGCACCATCATCAACACATGTTCATTCCATTCTCCTTCCAGTCATGGAAACTTCCTGTCTCCTCAGAGAGAAAAAAAAATATGAGCTATAGGCCAAGCATGAAGATAGATTAGGTAGACTGAGATTTTAAATTCTGCCTCTGAACTTTAATTATTTCATTTCTTGTTAAGTATTTCTTTACTCCTATATAGGCATTTAGGCCAAGAAACCTTATAGATAAAAGGGATTACCAATAAATAAGTTATCTCTATCTGTATGTAGCCTGTTATGAGCCAATTAGAGAATGATCACATTTGTAAATTCACATCCTTACTTAAGATGTTTTGGATAATTATTCTTTATTTTTTCCCAATTATGATATGATAAACCCAAAGTGATACCTAATTATAACTGTAGTTGAACTTTTATAATTATACACTAATTTCCCCTCTTCTTTATTGATCTTCAGAGAATAGAAACACAAAACAACTGCTTAAGTCTTGAAATTCCAAGTTAAAAGTTCAAAAACTAATAGTTTTTGTTATTGGGGCTTATACCAATTTGACAGCAAGTTTACTACAATGGCAAAACCCTGTTATATGTAGGCAGAGCAGATGACCTATGTGATAGAGACTCAAGAGCCCTAGGAAAGCTTCCCTGAACCTTTAGAGTTCCTATCACCACTTTACCTACTTTTAGACTTTTTTATTCCTCTTTGAAATGTCATACTCTCTCTCTCTCTCTCTCTCTCTCTCTCTCTCTCTCTCTCTCTCTCTCTCACACACACACACACACACACACACACATACACACACACACACACACACACACACACACACACACACACAACACACACTGAAACTCCCTAAGCTGTTCTCAGTAAATTTATTCCTGAGCATGAGTGAGTGAAAGATATTTAGGTTTGGATTTTCATTTATAGAGAAACATTCGGTGCCCAGCACCTGAAGAAGTCCACAGAAGGGGGCCACATAGAGGAATCAGAGGTCAAGAATATATGCATATGACTAATATCTTTATGATATTGCCTAGATTTTTGTCTTAAATTGCCACCACTGGAGGTATTTACTCTTTATTTGCTTTCCTTTCCTTCATCTTTTAGTGTTCTCTCTGACATCTAAAGAAAAAAAATGATGGGCCTTACCTGAGCTCTCTTTAGGGTTGAAAGTATAGATTCTCCTATTTCTTCCAGGGTTTAAGGGTCTATAAACCAAATTAAATCAATTAATAATATTGACTGACTTTCTTTGCTCAAAAAGAGAAGCATAAATGATAGTATCTGAAATCAGTATAAAAGGAAAGGTAAGCATTCACCTCCCACTAATCAAGCCTACAAATTCTCCCATTAACTTTAAGGCTAAGCCCCCTGCCCACTTACCTCCAGTCAGTATAATCTCTAACTAAACTTTTGTTGTAATAAACTAAGCAAAGAAAAATCCTGAACATTTTTAAAGGTAGAAAGAAAATATTACAACAAATGATCTTAAATTCTTACACTAATCACTACTTCTTCCTTTGGAATTGAACAAATGAGGGAATAAAAAATTGTCAAAAGGGACCAGCAGGAAAAATGATTCAATTTGCTTAAATTCAACAAAAACTTATTAGCCCCTACAGAGTAATATAAGGAAGAAATTTTTTATTTTTCTCTTTTTTTAATAGTTGGGAAAGGCTAATGACAGAGGTCAACACATGTAGATAAATAATTTTAATAAAACTTGGAATTAGGAATGCTTAATAAAAGAGACAGAACTTAATTTCTCCAGAGTCCCAAATGAAGAACATGTGATAATATCAGTAGTAGGCATAGTAGTCGTACTGACAACGATAATAATTGCTATCATTCATTGAGGTTTATGATATGTGAAATGCTATGAAAAGTACTTTCAGAAGAAGTTTCTCATTTATTTTAATTCTTATACCAACTTGATCAGTTAGCAATTGTGATTGTTCTATTTGGAATGAAAAAACTGAAGCTGAGATGTAGTAACTTTCTCATGGTCATACAGATAGAAGGTGGTAAAACTAGAATTCTAGAGCCTATGAAGACATGAAATATTTTGCAGAAGTGGTAACACTTAAGATGTTCTTTAAGGAATGGAAAGAAGGACCAATATAAGCCAAACTGTAAAGGCAATAGAGCATATGTGACAAGTTTAGAGGGTTGTAAATAATACAGCTTAGCTGGAGCAAAGCCAAATCTATGACACTAGTTAACAGAAAGAGCCAAGTCCAGAGGAAAGTTACTTTAGAAGAAAAGTTGAAGAGTGTGGGTGAAGACATGTAATATCCTCACTTCTGAATTCCACACCCATACTTCCAACCTCATTGAGAAATGAATAATTGTATGCTAAGAACAAAATCTTTGGACATGATCACACTGATAGTGCAGGAAGAGGAAGGGAAATGGGCTATGTGGATGGAAACAAAGCAGTGAGAATGGTAAGAAGAAAACCAGAATTTTACAAAATCTTGGGTTCCATGGAAAGTTATGGTACCAGAAGGAAGAGTTTAGTACCTAGTGTAAAATACTGTAAAAATTGAAGACTGTGACTTCATCTATTAAGGAGGCTGAAGCAGGAGGACTGAAAATTCAAGGACAGCCTGGGCAACTTAGAAAGACCCTGTCTCAAAATAAAAACAGCTAGGGTATATATAATTTAGTGGTAGAGCACCCCGGGTTCAATTTCCAGTATCCCCACCAAAAATATATGAAAAGAATCAGGACTTATAGTAAGCTAAATTGCTACCACTTACTGATCACTTTCTATGCTGCTGGTACTATGCTAAGTATAGAGTCTCTCATTTCATTCTCAAAATCCCCCTTTTGAAGTAGACTGTGATTTTCCCCATTTTAAAGATGAGAAAACTGAGTGTAGAGATTAAGAAACTTGATTAAGTCATCACAGCTAGTTAAAAGGCACAACATGAACTTAACCAAAAATATGTTTAACTCTGAAAACTTAATCTCTAATATCTATTGCTATTATATTTATGGATGAGGAAGTCATCCTTGAGAGAAAGATTTCATTGGAATAGTAAGTGTAGGAGTCAGATAGCCAAGATTAATTGGAAAGAAGAGGACATATATAAGAATGATTGTGAGATGAGTAGGTGGTAAGACAGTGGAGGTTATGGGTATCGATTTATTCTGTCTAGAATTTAGAAGAATTAACAAAAAAGGAGAAATAGTGGGATTGAGTAACCTAAGGGTATAGGAGAGTCAATTGAAGTTTCTTTTAGGATAAGGGAGGACTGAACCTATTGTTGCCTGAAGTAGAGAGGGAGAAAGAAGGCATGATTTATGAAATATAAACATGGCAGAGAAAGAAGGAGTAAGATTAAGAAGGCAAGGGGAAAGGTTCAACTCCAAAAGAAGAAAGGCATTTATTAGGTAACCCATTTTCTTAGCCTGTTCTTTCCTTGATCCCATCAAACCTGTGATGTCCCTGATCATCTTATTCAGTGAGCACCTTACTTATTAAAATATAATCATCTATTATGTATAATTGATATACATATATTATATTGTCTTTTGTTCATGAAAATATAATAGAAGATAAGAGAAATATGAAATATAATTAATTAGGAAATAGGAATAATGATAAAATTAAAGGCGTCACAATAGTAATGTTATCTTTCTCTGGTAGTTGAATTTTCATAGAAATATGGGAAACACAAAAGAAATTTATACCCCAAGATGACCCACAGATGCAGACAGATGTTAGTATGAAGCTGTCATTCAGCATTTATTGGAAGTCTATGATGTGCCGGGCCCTGTGTTATGCACTGGGGATACAGAGATAAAAGACAGAGCTCACATCTCCAAATACCTCAAAGCCTAATAAAGGAGGCAGAGAAATCAACACAGTATAATGCATCATGATGAATGCTGTGATGGAAGTAAAAAAAAACATGAAATACTAATGCACAGGGTGAGGAGGCAGGGGCAGGGGGCAGGAAAGGCTTCCCAAAGGAGGTGATATTCGAGATGGGTTTTGACCCTGTACTGTTGCCTTTATAGGGACCTGCACTAAAGGCCAGGCATTCTCCTAAGGTGTCACATTACAGCCAACAGCTGCAACTCACTACCCTGGCTTCATCCTCAATGTCTGACATCAAGGACACTGAACTGAAAGTCTACGGGTCGGGGGGTGGCATAAAATGACTCTAAATCTAAACTCTGGGCTATTGGGTCATAAGAGAAGATAAGAGTTGTAGGGTCCAAATTATTATCTAAATGAATAGCCTTTCCTTTCCTAAGGTTGAGAAGGCAAGAAAGTGGAAAGAGAAAATGGATAGGGACCCCAAGGAGGAGGGAAGCAACAGCTACCTTGCTACCAGACCACTCATCTTGTCTTGTTTCAGTCTTTATTGTTGCACATTTGGCCATATGAAAAGGGCAATGAATATAACTTACCTCAGTGCAGAGGTATTTAAAACTGATAAACAACTTTAACCAACCTCTATTTCTCCTTCCCTTGAAGCTGGAAAAGTGATTGTAGGTCAGTTTCTATTTTATCTGAACAACTTGGCCCATCTGGAATAGTCACTCTAGGAAATTGAAACTAAATTTAAATTCTCTAAAAAGGAAATTCTTAAATGACTCTCTAAATCTGATCAGGCATACTCTACTGCATCTGTCTGCCTTTGCATGATGCTGAGCCACTGAGGAAACTCTGGATTGCAATGGACTGTGCTTAGTATTAAATTATTTAGCAGCCCCATCTTCATTCCTTTGCAGACTCAGACATATGATAGAAAATACACAGCTTGAATACAATTTCTCTTTCAAATTCGCCTTTCATGTTCCTTTCCTTTCTTTTGCAGTTTTATTGGTGTATCATAATTACACATCATAGTGAAGTTCAAAGTAATACAAACATACATGCATACATCACTTGGTATATTTCCTTTCCCATCCCACCTCATTCCCCTCTTCTCCCTCCCAATATGTGTTAGTGAGATTGGTAGTGACACTTTGATCTATGAACATAGCATTATTTAAACTGTCTCATACTTAACAAATGAGAATAACCATACATGGTAGCAAGGAAGACTGATTAGACATAAGGTAGAACAAGTAAACAAAATATTGAGTTTGGAAGTAGTAGAAAACATTATAGAAGGGAAAGCTCCTATTTTTTATTTTTTTTAATTGCTTTATTATTATTATTCCTATTTGGGGCAGTGGGGTTCTTTATAAAAGAACACATTCTTAGCTGGGTGTAGTGGCGCACACTTGTAATCCCAGCATTTGGGAGGCTGAAACTGGAGGATCCGGATTTGCAGCCAGCTTCAGTTGCCTAGTGAGGCACTCTGCAACTTAGTGAGACCCTGTTTCAAAATAAAGAATAAAAAATAGGGCTGGGGGTATAGCTTGGAGGTAGAATGCCCCTGAGTTCAATCCCAAGTACCACAAACAAAACAAAACACATTCTTACTAAAGACAATTTGAAGAATAACAGAAAAAGCCCCATATATCCTAGATGGATTATCAGTCTGATAGGGGAAGGCCATTCACCTAGAAAACTCTGCAATTCTACTCCTTGGTCTTTAGGTGACCTCAGATCCATATTAGCCTTGAAACACTGAAAGTTTTCTCTTGCACTGGAGAAGGACTCCACCTACAGAGACCTCTTTAATGATGTGGAAGAAGCATAACTCTAATCAATATGAAATCATCTGACATGAATCAGTATTTCAAATATGGCTTTTGAAGTGAAAAGAGGAAACAGGTAATATAATTCTAAATAATCATAACTGTCAGAAGAAATTATATTGCACTTGAATTAAATCTTGTTTAAAAATAGAAGATTGCAGTTTCGGAGATTTTGTATACTTGTGGGCACCACATATGATGGGTAGATTTTATTCTGAAAAGAGCCAAACTGTTTTATTCACACGCTGGGATTCCCCTGATCTGGCTCAGGATTTTATGTTGACCTGGGTTATATTTTTCTCTTTGTCCTGAGTCATCCAGGATTTATGCCTAGTAGAAAAAGAAAAGGGAAAAGTTACATCAATGATCAAATCAGTATTTAATTTTAAAATCTGAATTATCACATAGAATGGTTTAATAATTTAGACATATAGCATCTCTATATAGAAACATAACTTCTCTATAGGGAGATTATTTTTTCTTTTCATACAAATGTTTCCCAGCTAGTATTAAGTTGTATCCAGTTTAGTTTTTGTTTTATAGTGCTGGGAATTGAGCCCAGGTCTTGCACATGCCAGGCAGACACTCTACCAATGAGCTACATCCCCAGTCCTTCCAGTTTAGTAATTAAATTCTGGGATCCAGTATGGATTTTGTGAAGTTTGTGCTTGGAAGCAAAGTGAGTAAATATTTCAAACTTTAAGTTGCTCTGCATATCTCCATACTTATCAATTGATGATTTTTAACTACTTTTTTCTTAAGTAGATATTATGTCATGATCATAAGTTTTTAAACATCTAAGAGCCACCAGGAACTTACTGGGTTGCATAGGACATATCCTACCATAACTCTCTCTCTACACACACACACACACACACACACACACACACACACAGAACCATGCATTTGAAATACCCAAGATCTGAAGCCATCGGCAGAAATATCAGTTTACTGTTTGACATACTTTTTGTAATGATCCTCTGTGGAGCCATTGTTTTTCCATATCAAACCTCCAAGTCATGTTAAACGTGGAGATGACCCAAGTTTTATCATAATGCAAATGTGTATCCCCCACTTTTCCTAAATAAACCTCTTTATCTCTGAAAAAATATGTAAATGTATCTATTTCTCTATCTATCTACCTATGTACTTGCCTTTCTACCTACCTATCCTGCTTTATATCTAGCTGAACACTATAGGAATTACTTAGGTTTTATGACATGTAGGAAGGGCTTTAAGTAGTTGTTACTGTTGATAAAACTCACATATAAATTCAAGTTTGTGTTAGGGACTTGTATTAAGTTCTTAATTCACTTGAAAAAATGAATTTGCAGCAAATTTTTAATGGTATGGCTGCCCAGGAATGCCTATCATCAGCATGGGCCAGCTGCAGACTTACTTCCAGAAATCTCCCCCAGAACCCTTCCTCCTTCTCTGTATCATCCCTGACAGGAATCTTTTTTGCTGTTTCAGTCTATTTTCTCCTATGTTAACTACAAATAATCCTGCACAGGTTCAAAATACCCATATCCATTGAGACCTAGTTAAAACAAGATCATATAGGCCAGATTTTTGTTTAGAGATTAAACTGTGGATAGTGTTTGCATTCATTATGCACAGAAGTGACCAAAAAGACTCAGGAGGAGTAACAAGTTATTTGCCTAAAAGCCCCAAACCATTTTGAACGTTTTTTAAAAATAATGCAAGGATTGGTCATTAAGTACACAAAGATTTTTCAAGTAAAAATAAGCAGATAGACAAACAGATTTGACCATTTGTGGGATTTTTTCCCTTCCTTAATCTCAGGCTCCTGTATTTCCAACTAATCTATTAATGGCTAGGACTGATTGGCAGGTACTGCAATGCCATTATAAGCTTTTTGGGTAGTTCTTTATAAATGAAATTGTGAAAAACAGTATTGAAATCATACATCTTTGTTAGGTACAAGATTACAATGCATCAATTAAAAAACAGTATTGAAAATAGATTCTAAACTTGTGAAAATTAAACATAGTGTAGCTAGAATTAGGCTCTAAATTTTTAACATTGGAAGACACTGGGCTAGCATCTCAAATTCTACAATTTATTCAGCCTATGAATATATGAAACCATTGGGAAAATAGATTTTCTTGAGTTGATATATCTAATATAACAATCCTTAATTTGTACTAGAAAGCTTTTTTTGCTGGATGGAGTGTTGGAATTCAATGATTCATTTTTAAATAAACACTGAATTTCTTTCTTTATTCATTTATTTATCTTGCAAATATTTACTGAACACCTACACTATGCCAGGTACTATGCCAGGTAGAGGATAATACATAGATGAATTAAGGTATAGCCCTTGCCTGAGGAACCCATAATCCAATAGAGAAAAAATTAAAAAATAATAACTAGACAATTTTGTGATACCAGATAAAGACTAAAGCTAAGCATAAGATGCTATGAGAACACAATGGAAATATACCCCACCTATTGGGAGGATGGGTAGAGGGACAGAGATGTGGACTTCCTTGTAGAGTGGATCCTTGAGCTAAGTCCTAAAGGGAAAGAAGTGTGTGATGAATTGAGATGTCTGCATATTTAAAAGCACATGGACATGAATCAGCATTAAATTTGGGCAAAGATAAGTAATTTGATAATGCACATGATGTACATTCACAAACATCAAAGCCAATCACTAAGCCTAACATGAGAAGGAGGGAGGGAGGAGGAAATGGAGTGGAAATTGGGAAGGGGTTAAAAGAGTCTTGTGTGCATGTATGCCTCTACCAGCTTGTACCTCACAAAGATGGTTATAATGCACCAATAAAAAAGATAAAAAATTTGATGTAGGTTAGAATAAAGGAAACATATAGGAAAAGTGATAAAAAGCAGGATTAGAGAGAGTAACCATGCCTTACAAGCCATGTAATAAGAGTTTAAGATTTGGTCCATAGACAAATGGAAGCCAATCATGAAGTGATTAGAATGATATCTTAAATTACTCTGACAGCATTTTGGAAGACCTGGCACCATTATCATGGGGGTAGGCTGGTACATATAAATTGGTTAGGAGGCCACTGCAATAATCCAGACAGTAAGTAAGATGGACTTGAACTAAGCCAATTACAGAGATTCTGGGTAACAATTATTTGAATTTTTTTAAATTTAGGCTCTAGGAACTTGCTGAGAGAGTTGAAGTGATAAGGAAAGGCAAAGACTCTAGCACTTCTAACTCTGACTCGGATAACAATGTAATTAAAAGCTGATCACATCACCAGGATGGAGAATACAGGAGGAATATATTCATAGATAATGGTTATACCTTCTATTTTGTTTTCAAGGTGCTTGGTGGAACACCTTGATATGGGTGTTCAGTCCTTAATTGAATACAAGGGTATAGAGCTTAAGAGAAAGGCATGAACCTTTATGTTTGTTTCTGTGCCCATCACTGATATTTACAATGTCTGTGCCTCTGTTTTACTTTATGACCCTTTCTGTGTATGTCTCTTTTTAGTCTAACAAGGTTCCTTATTTCCTCATAGTGTTCATTGATTGCCTAGATATCCCTACTGGGGCAGCAGGACAGAATATGTTATCCTAAATAGTTCCCAACAGTCTGGATCATTTTCCCTGCACACCCCAACTCTTTCCCTCACCTCCTACCTCTGAATTAATCAACTTACTTATCCTGCATTCCATTCCCTTAAAATCCTGTTAGGTAAGTTTGACTAAATTGAAGAAATTAATTTGTGCTCAGATATATGTGAGCAATTTTGGATTTCTCTAGGAATATACAGACACAAAGGATTTTGAAATTATAAGCATATTGTTAGAATAGCAAAGAAGTCATTTGGCATCAGTTGAGCCCCTTTACTATTCCTTAAATATCCTCACATAAACATCATTACATAAATATATTGTGGCTATTTAATGACCCTACTTTTAGACTCTTCATCCACCAGACATCTTTACTTCAAATGAATTACTCCTGATCAACTGCACTCCTCTCTCCCAGACCTACCACACAAAACCAGCATCCAATTCCTGATTTCTATTATTCAGCTTCGCAATTTATTGCTTTTATTTCCCAATCATAAAGCTCCCTCACTGGCAATCAGGCTTCAGGGCATCCACCAAGAGTCATTTCTGCCCTCTTTACTTATGACTGCCTGTTAAGCAATCAATTAGTCCTAGAAGATGAGATATAGAATTGACCTCAGAAGGTCATTTAACCCAGTACCTTCTGATTAGATAAGAAGTTCAAGGCTCAAAGAGGGATCAGGACTGGCCCAAGCTCACGCAACTATTCAAAGCTCATTATGCCTGGAACTCAGTTCTCCTGACACCTAAGCCAGTTTTCTTTGTGCTATATCACAAGTGCCTCTGTGGGCATGCTGCCATCATCTGCTCTGCTTTAAAAAGTCTCTTTTCACACCTTAGAATTAATTATCTTGACTGACAAGGTTCTGTCCCCCATAATTCCCCTTGGGGGCCTTTAGAAGTCTGAGCATGCAACCAAATACAACTTTTGGATTTTTCAAACCACCTTTTTAATGGAGAAATATTCCTGTATGCCAGGTGTCCCATCTCTGATCTTGGCAAAGTTTCCAGAAAGCTGGTATAACTAGAGTGGGCCTTACATGGATGGGGTGGGTGGCAGCACTATCGATTTCTTATAGCTGCAGATATTTGTGATACTGATGGTTTGTACAAAGTCGAAATCTGGAAGTTGTATGTAAAGAGATAAGGTAAATTAACCAGAGAAATAAGTCTAAATATATTGTCAGAGCAAAGAGGGTCTAAAGCAAGCATTAGCAGCCAGAGTTTAGAGTTATTAGGGTCTCAGAGCCAGGAAAATTATTTGGTTGAGATGAGTGAGTGGAAGAGTAGGAGGGCAAAGACCTGAGACAGAATGCTGTTGCCTGAATGTGGGCTTTTGCGTTGCTCCTCTTAGCATATTACAGCAAAGATCCAGATACATTTAAAGGACCTAAGACAGGGACAGGAACAATATCACAAACTGATGGGAAGCAGGGTAAATGTGTGTCCTTCTTGGGTCATACTTCTGCCTTTATGCTTCTGTGTAACTAAATTAAAAAAAAAAAAACTAGATTCAAACTGACAGTCCCAGAATTTTACCTACTCTGGCCCAGAAAATTCTCACAGCTGGAAAAAGTTTTACAGTGTCAGCAGCTGGGCAAGCTCCTTGTCGGCACTGTCCATCTGCCACCTTTCACGCTCAGTCAGCCTTTGGCATCTTGGCTGACACTGCCCAAGAGGGTGCCATTTGTGCTGGTGATTTGATCCCACCCAGTGGTAACACTTTCTGATGATGTATCTGGCTCAAATTGACAATGTTGCCTCATAGTACAATAGTGTATATTCAAACAAACTTTTCCATCAGACTTGTGGTTTCAAAAACAAGTTCCTAGGCCTAATGCCTGAGTTTTCAGCACTCCTTTTCCAGGCAGCCATGCAGCAAATCCAATATCATTTATTCTCATAACATGATGGCACATTTCTGTCCAATCATTCAGTCATGCTATATGTTTTTTCTCTCCCTGATTGTATAGCTCAAAGGTTTCCACATCCTTAGGAAGCTTTGTGTGATGGATCCAGTCTAGCATCCAACCTATATAATGATTCCCTTCTCCAAATACACTTTTATCATTTGGGGATTCCTGGGTTGCTTGTGATTCCTCTGTTTGTTTTGTGGATTTGAGTCTACTTTCTCAAAAAAGGATGATAAAAATCTATGTTTTTTCATCATAAGGACCATACCTAATCATAGCTACCATCTATTTTACTACATATTTTATTTACATCTATTTACTCTTTGTTTTACATTTTATTTGTTTAAGTCTATTTCATTTATATCTATTTACTATCTATTTTACTTACATCTACTTTAGGCCTGAAGTCTCAAATAGAATGTGCTTGGTCAATATATGTAGATAAGCAATTTGAATAGTCTTGATAGGTGAGGGAGCAAAATAGTGTAGGTAGCAAATGCATCTGACAGAACTGATTCTAATTTGAGCTCTGCCACTTATTAGTTTCTTGGCCTTTCTTAACATAGTTGTGTCAGTTGAAAACGGGTCATGTTAGTAGCTTCTTTATAGGATTTTATTAAAATAATTTCTGAGTAACTCAGGTAAAGTGTTTTGCACAGTGCCTGGTACATAATGAACATTCAACACATGATAGGTGATATTATGGCTGGCATGCGTTCCAGTTACTTGCATAAACCATTGAGCTCTTATGTCTGCAGTCACTGGAATAGGTAATCTGTGGTCTTATCCTGCCTCACCACTCCCACATCATTAGTACACATGTCCTCTTATATACAGTATAGGTTCAGCTTTATTTTCCTTTTTCTTACCTCTTAAGTTATCTCCCTTTCCCTTTTTTCTTTCAACTCTCCCAAGCACATTGCTTTTTCCCTTCTTCCTGTTTTCTTTCCTTAACCTGCCCATGAATTAGATCTGATTCCACACTGCATACCAAGGAGCTTTTTTAAGCTCTCTTTGTTGTAGTGTTGAACCTGGGGTTGAAGGATACTATTTTGTGTGTTCAGAGCTGGTTTACACTCCAGAATGAAGATACAGCCACATCATATGAAGATGAAATTAGGCAATAGCAATGTGTGAAAGAGTGTGTATGTATCTGGGTTTGTATATGTTGATATCTCAGTGATCTGGGAGGCCTTATCCTATAGTTTAAGTCCTGAGGCTTTTCCTTTTGTGAAGAGGAGCTGGGTTGAGAAGGGCAAAGGACTATAATTACCATTTTTTTTTGTTTGTTTTTTTTGGCGGTACTGGGGATTGAACTCAGGGGCATTCTACCTCCGAGCTACACCCCCAGCCCCATTTTTTATTCTTTATTTTGAAACCGAGTCTCACTAAGTTGCGGAGTGCCTCACTAGGTAGCTGAGGCTGGCCGCGAACCCGGATCCTCCGGTCTCAGCCTCCCGAATGCTGGGATTACAAGCGT
>PVLC010000343.1:31389-143424 GCA_004027655.1 Graphiurus murinus | reverse complement strand
ATTACCATTTTTATTCTTAATGATTTCAATTGTTATTAGTTTTATTTGTCAGCTTTGCTTTTTTAGGGCTAGTCACTTTAGGAGCCATTTAAATAAATTGTTGTCTCATTTTTGCAAAGTGTCATCAGATCATGTGTATTAATTTGCATGAGGGCAGATTGCTGCTGACCAAAGTCATGTTGAGTCAATTATCAATCACTGAGCACCTATTTAATGCCTAATCAGAGACTGTGAAAATATCAAAACAAGAAAGACCTAAATCTTATCCTCAAAAGAGTTTGGTTAGTACAGTATGGGTAAATGGACTTTTTAAATTAGGCCAAAGGCCTCCAGTTGAGTCCTGAATCTAGCCCAGACTATATCCCCATGGCAGCAATTATGCTCTTCGTACTGTGAAGAGCATAATTGACTGACAGCCCCAGCTGATGTGCTCTGAATCTATAATTGTGTTAGGGGCCACTATTCTCAGAAGCTGCTCCCAGACCGATCATGACAAGGACTCTAGAGCATCCCATTCTTGGGAGATGCAGGGCAACTCTGATGGATGGTTTTCAGTCTAGGGCTCCCCATTAGCTTTGCCCAAACTATATTAGAATTGCTCTCCATATTAAGATTTTTATTAACTAGCCCTCTTCCTTTTCCTGTCTTTCAAAAGAGTCACAACTATCTCAGTCTATTGGCTTTCTTGGCTTCCCTTGTCTCTTTGCCATTTTATGTCACTAGTCCCAGTAAGTCTTTCACATGTTTCATACTGTTATGGCATCTACTTAGATGACTTGAACCACACATCCCACAGCTCTGGCAGCTGATTTGCCAATGTAACTTGGCCTCAAGTGAGACTGGATAAACAGTCCAATGATTCAGTAACCTCGGAAATAAAAAGTACAGTGTAAGTGTAAGAAAAGCAATATACATTTCTCACTTGAGTTCTCCAAGACTGTTGTCATATCTACACAATGGAGTTTATAATACTGCTGTTTAGTGTGATTGGGAATAATCATGATAATACAGGCAAAATACTAAGAGCATGCTAAGCACTTGATACTCTTATTGATATTAATGAGAAAACAACTTTTATATTATGACAGATCTTATGAAGTAACAAACGATGGCATTTTTCATTAAGAAAAAAATAGATAATCTGCAAAGGAGAATCAAGACTTTTTCTAGTGCTCATAATTGTACTTGTTCTTTTCTAGTAGAAATGATGAACACTAGTAGTAAGGGTTCAATATTGGGATCTGGGCCCCTAGAAACTCTGCCAGTGATTTAATATGCTATGAACATTTCTGGCCCACTTTGTGCAGATTGTCTGAGGCTGGTAAGGGACAATAATTTTTAAAAAATAAAGATAAGGAAATGGAGAGTCAGAAGGTGAAGTTTAAGTTCTAAAATGCAAATTAATTCTCAAATTTGGAGATATGGCTGTGTTTAACTATCCTGGTGAACAACTTCACCAGGTCTGTGATATTGAAGAACAAAAATAAAAAGGAAGGAGAGAATGAATTTTGTTTTTTTTCAGGGTTAGATATCTATGACATTGTAGAGAACTGTACTGAGACAGAAGCTATTAGGTGTTTAACATACTTGGCACAGAGCTATTGTAATGTTTTCTGTTTTCCAAGGCAACAAAACAAAACTGTGATTCTTCCTTTGGCAAAAGACACAGGCAAGCTGGTCACCAAGTTCATGTACTTGCCTGAGTGTGGAGAATTTGTGTGAAACCATTGAAAGCGTTCAGGAAAGGAGTAACAGTGCAGTAAACACCTCAAATGTCCGTGTTTTGTCTCAGAGTCCTAGGCTTAAGGCAAAGCATAAGACAATACACCTAATGGACATCAGTGAGCAAGAGAAGCTGACAAGCCGTTTAAAGCTTGTGTTAGAGCCAGGTGTGGTAGTGCACGCTGTGATCCCAGTACTTGGGAGGCTGAGACAGGAGGATCACAGGCTCAAGGAGGAATGACAGCAAGTAGTGAGACTCTCATCAACCTAGCCCGATCCTGCTTTAAAATAAAAATAAAATTGGGCTGGGGGTGTAGCTCAGAGGCAGAATACCCCTGGGTTCAATCCCCAGTACCAACAAGAAAAGAAAAGAAAGAAAGCCTTTTAGATTGCTAAAGTACCATTTTCTTAGTAATTGATAAATGATATTTGGAAATTATAACTGAAAGTTACATCCAATATGCAACAAATGGTATTGAATCATTTTTAGCTCTCTGATTTCCATGTTTTCTGTGTCTCTAGATTTTAAAAATATGTGTCAAGACTTAATAAACTGATTTACATATCAGAAGTGCCTCTACCCTCTTGCCTTTCAGCTAATAATAATATTCACTTGGGGCCTGGTTCTGTTACCCAGAATTCATTTTGGGGGTACTGTGGATTGAACCCAAGAACATTCTACCTCTGCACTATACCCCCAAGCCCTATTTTTTTATTTTGAAACAAGGTCTCACTAAAACAATGGTTCTGTTATGATATTTATAATGACTCAGTTAACCAGAATTTTTGTTTAACCAGAGGGGCTCATATTGCTTCCAATACTGAGTAATAGTTAATAAGAACTTGAAAATATATTAGTCCGTTCCTGAGCATAGTGGTGCATGAATGTAATCCCAGTAATTGGGAGGCTGAAACAAGAGGATCACAGGTTCAAGACCAGCCTCAGTGATAGCGAGACTCTCAGCAAACTAGGGAGACCCTGTTTCAAAATAAAAAGGGCTGGAGATATAGCTCACAGATAGACTACTCCTGGGTTCAATCACCAGGACCACAAAAAGTGGTTATACATTTTTTTCAGGATTACATAGCAATGTAGGTAACTCTCCAACAAATACTTGAGTTGAGTGCATACAGAAGCTACAGAGATGAGAGCCCAGAACTGGGGAGTGTAGGAAATCTGCCTGTGGGTATAAATGGAAATGTTCAAAGGGTGGGGCAGAGCAACTTGTACTTCTGTGAACTAGAGAGTATTCCTGTCATCTCTTAAAGGAAAGGACACATGCTTCCTCTGGAATTTCCCACAAGACTTGAAACTGAAGCATATGTATCAGAAAATGTGCAGCCCTTAGGGGTAAAAGTTGGCACTGTCTTCCCCAGGAAAAGTGGAAAGTTATTTTTTTCAGGTCTTCCCCTCCTTTAGAAAGTAAGAAGAAGGAGAGAGGTAGCAGATTCAAGAATATAGTGCATTGGTAGGAGAGTAGCATCCTCTGGTGGGAGAGGGGGGGGCTCAATTTGCCCCTAGTCAAGAGTCACTGGTTTATAGCGACATATGAAGAAATACCCTTGTGGTATGGTGGGCAGTGACACTTTGATAGGTGGTTGTGTTCCAGCTATTACTCTACCAGAGAGTAAGCCCCAAAGTCCTTGTGTTTTTACTTGTTTCTATCTAGTATTGTTAAGACTCATATACTACAAATTTATCCCAAATCAAGGTTGTGGGGCTTGAAGAAGATACCTACTACTTATTGAAAAATGTGACATTTTCTCCAAATCATCTCTTTACAGAAATAATAATAGTATTCTGCCTTTCTTAAAGAAAGGTGGCATTTTACCCTGAATTTAATTTCTTGCCAACTTTATCTGTCAACAATAGCACATTTGTGTACTGTCTGATCTATATTAAATATTCATAAGATTCTCAGTGCCCAAATAGTAGAACAGAGCTAAAAAGCTCATATGTTGCAAGACATGGTGGCACATCCCTGTAATTCTAGTACTTTAAAGGCTGAGACAGGAGGATTGCAGTTTGGAGGACAGCCTCAGCAAGTAGTGAGACTCTCATCAATCTAGTGAGACTTTGTTTCAAAATAAAAATAAAAATAGGGCCAGGAGTATAGCTTGAAGGTTGAATGCCTCTGAAATCAAACCCCAGGAATACACACACACACACACACACACACACACACACACACACACACACACACGCTCACTTGTATTCAAACTAAAATTTTATCCTCCTTAAGTATGTAGCTTAGGCCTAAATTCTTGCAGGGATTTAGGGACCCAGCTTACAAGACAAACCAACAACACTTTGTCAATAACATAACATACAATTATGTTGATAAATTATATTGCTTTAGAAACAATACAAAAAGCTTTCATCTGAATTATAGTCTTGAGGTAGCAGTTTAGAATTGACTTACTATATTTCATGGGTCAAATATTTCTAAAATTGGTTATGACTTTCTTAACCCTCTGACAGTTACTCTTTGTTCCTTAGGTATGGGGAAAGTATTAACTTATTATTTGAAGGTCTGTGAATTTTCTTTCTATCATTCACTCTACATGGGTTACTAAGGATAACTAGAAAAGGGGGGTTCAGAGTTCAGGAACAATAACTTTTGCCTGAGGCTGTTTAAGTTGGTAAAACTTCCTATGTCAGTGGCACTTTGAGTAACTTTTCCCTTTATGTAACTACACAATTTACCCATGAAGCTGGGGGGGAGGGTTGATCTCTGTCCACACCAGAAATAATTCTTCTGCACAGTTCAACTCCTTAGAGAAATACTGTTTTTTAGGTTAAGTAAGATTTTCCACTGGCATTTGTCATCTAGAAAAGGAAACAAAGCTAGTTTTAAAAAATATTCTTGGCCTTAAGAGCCTAGGCGGATATATGCTCTTTTTAAAAAAATTAGAGCTTTAATTGTATGACTATTTGGCATGAAAGACAGCAAAATTGTTTTTCTTATTATAAAGCTATCCCAGAACAGAGATGATAAACAGCAGGAAAATAAGCTGAAGAAGAGAAAACCAAGGGGAATTGAGTTTGTTCAGCCCATAGAAGAGCTGGCTAAGAGGTGACTTAATAATGATCTTCTAGGACCTGAAGGACAATCATTAGGGCCAGATGCTCCCCATCTGCAGAGAGGGTGGAGACACAGGAAATGACATTATAGCAGAAGAAAGTTTAAGGAAGAATTTACTAGCAGTAAAGGCTGTCAAACATCAGAATACATTACATGAGAGGTTGTGAAATTACCTCTGGGTTGTTTTACATTTGGTTTCAAACAAGCTAGATTCTCTCTTGTCAGAGATGGTTGAGGTGAAGTTTTGCATGAAGTTAGGGGAGTGGACCAAATGATATCTCTGAATTTTTCTTAGTTCTCTGATTCTGTGAAGTCTGTATCTTTATATATTATTTGCACCATGTCCCCTAAGGTGCTCATTTTACAGTGTGCATTTTGCATTATATTTCCACTTAATAGAATTTCAATTTCTCAGTTATTGCTAGTTATGGGAGTTTATTATGTGACTTTTCTACCCTTGGAAACTGTAACTCTGCCTCACTGTCCTTCCTCTCTTCTCCAACTCTTTCTTTTCCCCTTTTGTTATTTTCGTGCTTTTCAGTTTTGTGTTTATGCTTCTGCAGAAACCTGAGAGCACATGCAGGCTTTCCATAGCATTTAGCACATTGAGTGATTTAGACCAATTTAAGAGCTAATTATTGTTCTGTAATTTCAGAATGTGATACAATGTGTAATCTCCTACAGGAACAATTCAGCACAATATTTTCACTTTGCCTTCACTGAATATGTTTTTAAAGCTACATTTTCCATGTCTAGGTCAAATTGACCATTGCATTCACTCCCCAATGCAGGGAGTGAGAGGCTGGAGCTAGAAAGAGAAACTGTTGATTCGTTTAAAAAGGCAAGTTTCAATTAAAATTATCATTTGATTTCCTGAATACTTCTTTGTACTGAGTTGTGTTGGTGAAATGTAAGCACCTTAATCCCTACCTTAATGCCTATTAGATTTTAACAAGAACCTATCAAATACCAATAGCTCCTCACTGCATATGACAAAGTATCTCTTGATTCCTCAGCTTACTTTGAAGGTTTTCCTCACTCTTGACATGGACCTTCCTGTGTGTTATTTTGAGTTCTCATAATGAGTTCACTATTTTAAATATTCTCATCAGCCATGCTTATGCTAAAATCCACTCTATCCTCAGATTACTTCTACTGCCTGAAAATTACCAGTTTTTATATGTATGTAGTGTTCCTTCTCCTCATTTTTCTCCCATCATTGTTATCATAGACACTATTTATTGATTGCTTAGAATGCTCAAGTCACACTTTTGTCTTCAAATACATTAGCCCCCTAGTATTTGTACTATGGATTAATTATTAGTGCTTAAGGCTAATTTCTAATAACTTCTCTAATAGACTGCCTTTAACACATTAAACCTCAGTAATATCTCCTTCTCTCAATTCATACTACCTGATAATACCCACTTCTCTGAATTCATAATGCCTACTGTCTTTAACATCTATTATGTCACAAAGTCTTTAATCTTACTAGTCTCTCATGTAATATTACTCCCATGATTAAACTATAAGAATTCATAGGGAAGAACTGTT
This sequence comes from Graphiurus murinus, assembly GCA_004027655.1. Taxonomy (NCBI): domain Eukaryota; kingdom Metazoa; phylum Chordata; class Mammalia; order Rodentia; family Gliridae; genus Graphiurus; species Graphiurus murinus. The sequence continues at coordinate 137,062 of PVLC010000343.1, read as the reverse complement.
ACTAATTAATAAATTTTATACTTATATAAATGCAAAATATGTAGTAAGGTCACAATAAAGATTGTATTCTGTAGAAGGATGGACATATAGATAAGGAGATCATCAGGATCAGATAAACTTGTATCTTGTGGTAGTAACAGTGTATCATTACTTCACTAACAAATGTTTATTGGATATCTACTATATACCAATACCATGCCATGATCTATGAGGATAAGAGAAGGGGAAGATACTGCCTCTTCTCAGAATGTGGATGGGAAGACAAAAATAAGTACAAATTTATAGAGGAAAATATAGCAAGGGTCAGTGAGCAAAAATATATATATATATATCCAACAAAACAAAAGAAACAGTACCAACATGGTGCTGAGCTGAGTATTGCCATGTAGCACTGGAATAGGGAAAGAATAGCTTTGGAGTCCCTAGAATTTGAATTTCAGTTTTTTTAGCAACTTCAATTTCCTCCTTCTCCCTTGTGCCAGGCATAAAAAGCATGAGAATATAAAACAACAGAATAAGAGAAAATAACTCGTGATACCCCAAAGCGGAGCCTCTACCCATTATTGGAACTGTAATGGTATACTGCAGGTGCATAAAATGGAACATTTTTTAAATTTAGTGAATTTAGGAATCCAGTCCAAGGGATTCACATATTTGTTATAACAATATTTTATCCATCTTAGGCTATGTGCTCTGTCTTCCCTCCCTCCCTCCCTCCCTCCCTTCCTTCCTTCCTTTTTTCCTTCCTTCCTTCCATCTTCATTTTTGCCAAGAATTTTTCTTTTAATGAGATAGCTATTAGTGTTATTTTTCCTGTAAGTACAATAATTTAAAAACCCAGGAAAAAATAAGAGAATATTCTCACCTTCAAACAGGTATTATTCATATGAAACTCATCTTGAGTGTATATCTTCATAAATTCTCAAGATAAATACTGATTTATTATAAGTATTAAATAGTTTTAAGATAACCAGGGCCACCCAGTACAGTGTGTGTGTGTGTGTGTGTGTGTGTGTGTGTGTGTGTGTGCGCGCGCACACGTGCAAGTATTTGGCATGGGCAATGTATGAGTCAGGATGCTAAATATCAGTCTTCATTATAAACTAATTTTGAGGCCTCATTTTGTGCTTCCAAAAATGTGTATATACACACATGCACATACATGCACACACACCTATGTTAAAGAATCAAAGTGCTATGGTAACATATGTCAAATGTGCCCAACTTGATCCAGGGATAAACAAGAACCCATGGAAAAATCAAAAGCAAGTCCTGGAGATTCCTTAGACCTTTCAGGCGATGGCTATAACTTAATGCTCAAATCTTTTGAATACCTGACTCCAGAAGAAAATTATGAAGTATTATGAACTCCTGTAATCCTGTCAGTATTTCTGGAGGTCAATGAAAGAGGGAAACTAGGTATCCCTGTTCTTTCCTCAAATGGGCCAACAAAAGATAGTTTTCCTTTTAGGCCATTTATCTGCTCTCTAGGTCAATATTCCATAGGCTTATATTCCACTATTATTTTTTTTTCTTCAACCTTAAACTGAGAAACATAAAGGTTTACTCTTGGAATAAAAAGTTTGTTCTTTGATATTTTGAATAAGGGTCATTTCAGTATCCAATAGTAATAGAGATTATGTCTATATTAAATCAAGAAGGTGATAGGAGGCTTACCCTGGAAGCTTTAGCAAATAAGGTCATAATTGACTATTTTGAGTTAGAATATTTCCTTATTAAATAAATTAAATGCCTCACTTTTCCCTTCTTGTACTTCTCTATTGTTTGTATTCCAACATCTATTTCCAAGCAGACTAAATAATTCTTGTTTTCATTGTTTTTCTGCAAGTAAAAAAGATCTGTTTTAATATTACATCCAAGGTCATGTTTCTGGCACTAACTGACTTCCTACATTCAAACAGTTTCTTTTCTTTGCTTCTCAGAATACACCACTGTATCTTTTAGAAATATAGCTTATTTTTCTATTATCAGAATTTGGGCTGAAAGAAACTTAATTTAGATAGTCCTTTAGACCTAGGTACAGGTTACTCTCTCTTTACTTTAATTCTTCCTTTTTGTCCTACTCATCTAACGTACTGACTGACAGTCTCCAGAACAAGGGTGGGCAGAAGCCTCAGGGAAATGCAGAAATATCAAAAACTTTTTAAATTGACTTAAACAGTGGGAAATAATGTGGCTTTTTAGACCAAAGCTTCTTCAGTACAACTAGGCAGACTCACTCCTTCCCATCTGATACTTTAGAATTATATTTGAGAGTTTCTTTCTGCTTAAGCCTAATATAAGTAAAGTAACATTAGATCATACTCCTGAACTACTGAGCCAAAAATTCTGTTCCTAACAAGTGTCTAAGTATCACTTTTCTGTATTGAAGATAAGCATGTATCATAGACAGAAAGCCAGAACTCAAGTGCCAAGCACCACTCTTGGGATAATAAAAATTACAGGGCACCTCATCTCTCCCATCATACAACATCCCATTCCATCTCATCCCAACCTATCCCATTCTGTATATTATCTAATTTCTATAATTAGAAAGCAGGCATTTGACTTCTAATTCTGAAATTCTTTTCTATATTGCCAATTACTTTGTGACTTTTGGCTTGTTTGGCTTTATAATAATATCATTGTCCATGTAATATGTTGGTCTTATGTTCCAATGGACTGGTTTGGCTGCAAAAGTGTTATAAACAGACTCAGCCTATTTTGCAACTATCTAGTATTTCAATGTCAGTATACAAAATAGAACACATTTTTGATGGAGAGAATCCATTTAACATTTGAGCCATAAACCTGGGTCTTTGAAAAAGCATGAAGCAGACAATAGAAAGTGTAGCAATGGCACCACTATTCTTTTCTGATTTTCAGTCCTTCCAAAAGTGGTATTTTGTTGATGAAATTAGAACATTGAAATTAACTTGGTACATCTTATAGCAACTTTTGTTCCTCATTGCAATTATCAGTTTCTTGCCAGAGTTGAGATATTGGGAAATTTATCTGTCTTTTAATTTCAATTCCTTATTTTAAAAAATATTTTTATCATTTTGGAGTGGAGCAACTGGAGGGAAAAGCACATTATGCTCCCATTATTTGTTTATTATAGAATGGAGTGTAGACAAATGTGAGGAAAAGAATATCATACCTAATAGCAAGTTTTCATATAAAAGCCTATTTGATTTTTATACTATTCAATAGAAAAGAAAAGGTAAATATTTATTGAATTTCTATTGTGTGCAAAACACAATGTTAAATGTCCTTAGAGACTCAACATAACTGAGATAGGGATATCATAAAGTATATTTTCCAGTAATTATTTTTTAGTATTTTAAAATAACTTATCTTTTTTGTTTCCTACTAAGAAAGAGAGCATAAGACATAACCAATTGCTTGTTTAGGTCCATATTTAGAAATGGTATGGTTTCTGCAGGCCTTTTTGGCAATACTTTTTACTCATAAGGTCTTTAGGTTCTCCCTTCTCCTTTCACTGGGTGTACAAGTCTTGCAAAGGATTTCACAGACTCCTCTGTCTCTGAAACCAGCAATCTTGCACAAGAAGTATACATTCTCAGTTCTAAAGAAAGCAACAACTCATTGTTCAGAATGTTGTTCTGTTGGAGGCCCGTCCATAGGTGGGGATTCGAGACAAGGTCGGGAGAATACACTCACACCGCCCGTGGTGTTGAGACACATTTGTTTAATTCATGTCATCACCATTTCTTATACTCTTTTTTACAATGAGGCAGGAATTTTTACAGACTTGTCTTTTCTAAAGTTGAGTGGGTACATCTTTAACTAGAAAAGCTATTTCCCATAGTATTTGATGGGATAAGAAAACAGCAAAGGTTACAGAATACAATACGTATATAAAAATTCTTTTAGTACGAAAACAGTGTTAAAGGTTAACGATGGAGAGGAAACTCTATTCATTAGATTAAATCTTCACTATTTGCTCAGCTCCTGTCAAGTAGCTAGAAAGTAGTTAATAAGTGGTGGGACAAGAGGGAGGTGTTTCAGAGACAGAGAGAAACTATCTGTCTTAAAGCTTTCTTTACTCACAGATAAAAAATAATAGACCTAAGTTCCTTTGATTTGTATCTAAGCTTGCAAGGTTCAATTCCTGATGTTGGTAGAGGGTTAATGAATATCTCTGATGCGAGCTGAGGCATTGTTCTTTTCAGAGTCCGTTTAGCCATCCTGTGTCAAGAAATTTTTCTTTATAATTAATGTGAAAGCAAAACCCAAAGCACCCCAAATTTCCAGAATATAATAATGCAAAGTGGGAAATGCCACACGTTCCTTCTTTTGGAATTGCCTGCCTTGCAGAATTCCAGTGGGCCAAGCCATGCTCAAGGCCCAGCTATTAGGATGACGTCGCATTGTTCTACTTCTGACTTGCCCCAGACTCATGGATTACACATAGGTTGCAAATAACTTTCCATTAATATCCCTAACCATGACTAACATTTTTATTTTTTTAACTTTTGCAAATAGTCCATTCCCATCTTGTAATATTTATAGGTTCTGAAAAATCTACCATCACCCCTACTCCTATAACTTAATACTGATTATCGCCACTATTACTACTACTAACACACACACACAGGTATACAAATATACATATACCCCATATGCACTAATGCCATTTCTGACAAGAAATGAAGATATATGGTTATGGTACAGGAATGTTATCCATGTCAACCTAAGAATTAAGTGCAACCCTGTATGTTCCTAGCTGTCCTTAACTTATTATGACTCTGTCACTTAGGAACTTATTCTAAATTCTCCTTGACCCTAATTAGCCAGTTCTAGAATCTTACTATAAAAAACTGTCTACAAGTTAAATTGTTCTGTTTAATTTTCCTAACATTATCTCCAAAGAAGTTTTTTTTTTCTCTTTTGAGTTTCCTCAGATAATTTAATGGCCAATTTTTCATCTACCTCTATCTTGATATCCTAAATATCTACCTTATTTGAACTTAAGTGATCTTACTTTGCTTCTAGATTCCAGTAGAGAGGTCAGCATGTGGTGGTATATTAAAAGACTTGAATCATCATCATGTAAATCCTCATCCTACTTGCTTTGTACAGTTAAAATCTATTAAGTTTAGAGACATCGATTAAGAAAAGAGACTTTCTAGAATGTACCTCAATAGATCTAAGTTCTATTAATAATATTATTAGCCCAGCATGGTGGTGCACAGCTGTAATCCCAGTACTTGGGAGGCTGTGACTGGAGAATGGCAGCTTCGTGGCCAGCCTCAGCAACTTAAGACCTCCACAACTTAGTGAGACCCTGTTTTAAAATAAGAAAATAAATAGGGCTGGGGTTATGACTCAGAGGTAGGAGGCGTCTGGGTTCAATCCCCAGTACCAAAAATATTATTATGATTATTAATAATAAAATATTATTATTATTATTATTATTATTATTATTAATTACAACTTGTTTGGCAAACAGAACTTAAAGTATAATACTAGTAGCTCATGCTGTTAAAGTGCATAAATAATACATAAAACCTACCTTTTCTTCAGAAATGGAAAAAGGGAAATAGACTAAAATGTCAGAAAAAAATCCATTTTAGTTTTGGGTTATTTACATTATTTTGAGCCCAGTTTCCCAAGTGTGATTAATCTGCTGGTGTCATGTTACTATTCTAAAATGCTAGTGTTCGTGGCAGTAGCAGTTTGTAGACAATAGGATGGTTCCAAATTGACAAACAGAATGAATCAACAAAATTGTATTCTGTGAATACATTATTGCTACTTCAGTCTTCATATTCTACAAAGAACATTCTGGTTTTGAATAAAAAAAGTCCTTTTATAAAAAATGCCAATCATTTCTTCCCTGAGCCTGAGAAACAATTTGTTTTTTATGAGCCAGTTGGTAAAAGGATCTTCCAAGTTCTATACTTTCATTGAGAGATACAATACAGTCCTGATGACTACAAATATCATACTTACCTAATACCGATCAGCTAATTACTATCAGCTCATTCATAGAGCAGCTAATCACTTTCAAAAGAGGAAAATATAGAAAGACATTCTTCATTTTTTTCTTATTTCCAAGTTAAAACTGAAGGTGCTACAGAGGGTTTCCTCTAAATTTAGTTAAAATAATCCATAACCATCAATGACTTTTTTCATTTTTTTTCCTTTTCTTCAGTAAAGATATGGATCTACAAATTATGTTTTCTTCTTTACTAGCATTCAGCAATACTGAATTAGATCTATTTCATTATAAACTTCAGATAAATAGGCAGAAGTAAAAATATGATTAAATCACCAGCCAATTGTCTACACTGTGAAATCTAAAACGTGCCTCTTTTGTTGTCACTGACAGAAACCTTCCCTATCTTAACAAAACCCTAAATATTTTGATCCGTGTTTCATTCTCATTCCTTTTCTGTTTTTCCTATTGTACCCTTCATCTTCCACCAAAGCCAGTGACAGAAGGTTCATTGTCCCATGCTCTTTTTCTGAATGTACAGTAAAAGTTCTTCCAATGATGCTTATGAAATTCCCATGCTGATAAGTGAGGATACCACATGAGAAGCCTCTGGCAGCATGGCATCTCTTTGCAAGGTGGTTCCACACTTTAGAACCCTCAGAAGATCCCAGATTTTTGTCATCATAGTTTCCATTCTTTGGCCTGAAACTGAACTTTTTGCTGCACAAATTTGCATTCTGTGTTACTGATAACTCTAGGAAAGTTCATTGCTGTGTCGTGAGAACAGTTTACCACAGTGAGGAGCTGAGGCCTCCTGCTAACAGCCATGCAAGTGAGCCATCTTGAAGTGGATCCTGAAGCCTCAGCCACGATATCAGATGACTCCAACTTCAGGCAACATCTTGACTACAATTTCCTGAGAGATACGAAGCCAGAACCATCCAGCTAAGCCATTTACAAATTCCTGACCAATAGAAACAGAAATAATAAGTATCTGTTATTCTAAATAACTAAGTCTTGAGGTAAGTTTTATATAAAATATATAATTAATAAGATACTAATAGGTATAAATAGAGTAGCTCACCTCTCAAAAATAGCTAAGGGTGTTTTTCTATATGATACTTTGCTATGGTTGGTAAAAGAAAACACAAACCATCAAATAGAAAAGATTTTCATACTTAGACACTTTTCTTGAATTATAATCTAGGGACCCAAGTCCTACATAAAAGGAAATTTAATGAGTGCAAGTGCGCATGTGTGTGTGTGTGTGTGTGTGTGTGTGTGTGTGTGTAAGTTTAGCGAACTTAGCAGAGCAGCATGTTGTACTGTGTTGCCTCCTATCATTAGGAGAATGAAGCCAAACTGAGAAAATCTGTTGTAAAAAAAAGAAAAGAAAAGAAAATCTGTTGTATTTTTATGGATGGACTTCTAAAATGATTGACCTTTTAAAAAACTATATCCACCATAATACTATTTAACATTACTTTTTATAGAAAGGACAAATAATAAGATATTTTCTTTCTTTTTGACAGATTAGAAGAGATTAAATTTCACTGTAAATTGTTTACTGAATAGCTGAAATAAAATATTGATTTAGTAGCTGGGTATTTGCTTATTGAACTGGATTTATTTTTATCTCTTCTTTATAGTTTTCTCAAAGTCAGTTTTTGCTTCTTTGAGCAAACATAAAATATGAAATATATAAATGGTTACTAACTTGTCCCAACTACACAGTTGAAAAAAGTAAAATTATTTCATTTTATAATCTATTTCAAAGAGCTTTAAAATTATCTAACACTATCTTAACAACAAGATATAGCTCACAATTAGTTGATTTCTTATGATTTTTCTAATGTTTTCACATTAATGTCTAAATAAAATAAAATTATTCATTTTTGTTATTTCTATGGGTTCCAAAATACCTTAAAATAAAAGGAAGGGAGGTTCCTAAAGTTATACAGACAAGCCAAAAAAAAATAAAAAAGATTTCTCATTGTTGGTAATTTTTCATTCAATACTTCTGGATTCCATTGGTTCAAATTTTCTCGGTTTTCTGAATGTATATTCATTATCCTCAAAGGAGAAGAAAGGGACAAATGTTTTATATCAATTATATATAGAAAAGCCTGGTTTGTCCTACCAAAAACTTTGCCAAATGCCTGAGATTTCACTTCTTGAAAGACGAAGACTAACATAATATTGTTCTTACATTGCTGGTTTCTATCTTATCCATCCAAAACCTTCTTCCAATTTTGAGAACACTGTACATTCACATGGGAGCATATGAAATAATACAGAAAGATACTATATACTCTTTATCTTTCCCATAGTGGTAACCCCTTCTAGAACTATAGCATAATGTTTCAAACAGGATACTGATATTGATACAGTATCATGGCATGGAATAGTTTTATCCTAATAAAGATCATACTTGTTGGTCTTTTATAGAAACTACCAACTTCTCTTTACCCCATCCTTTCCTTAGCTCCTGGCAATCATTTAACTGCTCTACATTTCTATAATTTTATCATTTTGATACTATTTAATATTAGATATTTCCATTCCCTGGAGAGTCTTCCAGGTTGTATGTTAATCAATAGTTTTATTTCTTTGTTATTGTTGAGTAGTAGTCCACAGTATGTATATACCAAAGTTTGTTTAATCAGTGCCATTTGAAAGATATCTAGAGCCAGGTGTGGTGGTGCAAGCTTGTAATCCCATCATTTGGGAGGCTGAGACTGGAGGATCCAGGTTTGCGGCCAGCCTCAGCTGCTTAGTGAGGCCCTCCCCAAGCAACTTAGTGAGACCCTGTTTCCAAATAAAGAATAAAAAATTAGGGCTGAGGCTGTAGCTCAGAGATAGAATGCCCCCAGGTTCTATCCCCTGTACCACAAAAAAAAGAAAGATATCTATGATTGTCTCTAGGTTTGGGCCATTATGAATGAAGCTGACATAAACATTCATGTGCAAGTTTTTGTACACTTATGAGTATGTAAGTATTTTTCAGATAAATGACCAGGAATATAATATCTGAGTGTTACGGTAGTTGCGTGTTTAGTTTTAAAAGAAACTGTCAAACGTTTCTAAAGTAACTATATTTTACGTCCCTATCAGTTTCTGCAACCTCTGTAGCATTTGGTATTGTCATTTTTAAAATCTTAGTAATTCAGACACTTCTATAGTGGTATCTCATTATAGTTTAGTTCACATTTCCCTAATGTCTGGTGATACTGAATATGTGTTCATGCACTTATTTTCCATCTTTGCAACCACTTTGGTAAAATGTTTCTTCATGACTTTAGCTTATATTCCTATTTATTATTTGATTTTCTTTCTATTGAGTTTTGAGATTCTTTTGTCACTTATATGGTTTACAATTATTTTCTTCCACTTTGGAGATTGCTTTTTTTACTTTTTATAATGGAGTAGTTCACAGAGCAAAAGTTTTTAATTTTGATGAAGTCCAATTTATCCTTTTTTACTTTTATGGAGTATGCTTTTGGTGTTAGGCCTAATAACTCTACCTAGCAGTAAAACTCAGTTCAAATATATATTTTCACCAAGGTTTCTTTCTTTTTTTGCTAAAACTTCCACAGTTTTATGCTTTACAGTTTTATACTTCCACAGATTTATATTTAAGTCCTTGATCCATTTTGATTTAATTTTTTATATAATTTGTGAGACCTAGTTCTAAGTTCATTATTATTGTACATGGATATCTACTTGCTCCAGCACCATTTGATGAAAATGCTATCTTTCCTCCATTGAATTGCTTTCATATTTTTTGTAAAAACAAAGTAATAAGCAAACAACAGTGAGGCATATTTATGTATCTCTATTTCTGGGCTTACATTTATATTCTATTGCTCTGTATTCACATTCAGATCTCTCCCCATCAATGCCACACCATCTAATTAATATAGCTATAGAAAAATCTTGAAATCATATAGACTGATTCCTCCCACTTTGTTTTTCTTTTTTAATATTGTTTTAGCTGTTCTAAGTCTTTCACCTTTTCATATAAATTTAGAATAATCTTGTCTATATCTGTAAAATAAAAACCTTACTGGAATTTTGATAGGAATACATTAAATCTCTATATCAATGTGACTCTAATTAAAATCTTTACTATGTTGAATCCATTAACACAGCATGTCTATTTATTTAGATTCTCTTTGATTAATCTCTTTAGTGTTCTATAGTTTTTAGTCCTGTACATGTTTCATTAGCTTTACAACTAAGGACTTCATTTTAAGTTATTATTAAGGATATTATTTGTATACCTTTTAATTTTGGCATTTTTGCTAGTATATAAATGCAATAGATTCTTATATTGCATTTATATACTATCTTTGCATTTTAGTTATTTTGTTTTTCAGTTTTAATGTTTCTATTTGGTTCTTCCTTCTAATTTACATAATATCCTGGAAATTTGAAGAACTCATTTATAAATAAGTCCTGAGAGCATTATTATTATTTAAAGATTCATTAAGATTTTCAACATATATTTCATGGTATCTGAAAATTGAGATGGTTTATTTATTTCTCTTCTATCTGCATCCCTTTTATTTCCTGTTCTCACCTTTTTGTAATGGCTAGAAGTTCTAGTACTAAGTTCAATAAAAGTGGTATTTTGACATATGGATAGCTGTCATTGTATTCTGTCTACTTTCAATATTCTTTGTATTTAATTACTAGAAGTTCAAATGAAATGTGTCTTGGTATGGATTTCTTGGTGTTTATCCTGTTTGCAGTTCCCTAAACATCTGAAATCTGTATGCTCGTGTTTGAAATCATATGTAGGCAATTTTCAGGCAGTATTTATTGAGTACATTTTAAATCCCACCATCATTTTTGTCTCCTGAGATTCAAATGGCATGAATGTTGAAATTTTGTTATAGTCCCAAAGGTCCTAAAGTCTCTGTTCAACTATACTTCCTAGACTATTTTACTTTGTGTTTTTCAGAATGGGTAATTTCTATTATTTCATTTCTAATCCATTGATTTTTTTTAATCTTTCCCCTCCATTCTGCTGTTGAGACAATTCACTGAGCTTTGCATTTCAGTTATTTTGTTTTTCAGTTTTAATGTTTCTATTTGGTTCTACCTTCTAATTTTTTGTTGAGAAAGACTAAGACTTTATGTTATTTAGTTGAGGTTTCCTATATTGTCAATTGATTCAAATTTGTTCATAAGTATTAGTTGACACTCATTATCATGGCTTTATATAATTGTCAGATAATTCTAATATCTCTATCATCTCTGTATTAATATCCATTGGTCATCTTTTTTCATTTAGTTTGAGATATTACAATTTTTGGTTTAAGTTAGTAGTTTCCAGCTTTAACCTGGACATTTTTGTATTATGTTCATATTTAAACTTTTTGTTTTAGTTGGCTTTCTCTGACACCATCTCATCAAATAAGGTGGATATTACTGAATTGTTTCCAGGTGGAGGTAGATGTCCAGGTTATCCACTCAGCTTCCACTGACACCCAAATTGAGGATTTCCTAACTACTGTTAGGTAGGTGGAAGTTCCAGGTTCTTCCAGGATCTGTTGATAGCATGATGGGAGTGGCCTCATTATTAGTTGGAAATGGTAAGAAGCCTCTTCTAACAGAACATAGGTAGAGAAGTAGAGGAATGTCTTAGTACAGCTGACTCAGTATAGAAGTCCAGACTCTCGATATGGTTTCTACTGACATTGCAAAGGAATGGGACTAGTGTGGCTCTCCTTAATAACTGGCAGGGATAAAGTTCTTGTCCTCCTCTTTGTCTATAATACCACTCCAGTGGAGTGTTGAGGCTGCTTATGACAGCATCCTAGGAATGGATTCCTAGGTTCCCCAATCAGCCTTTGGCATGGGCTGGGGTAGGATCACATTTTTTCCCAAGATATTTAACAGGAATAGAGTCATTATTATCTGAAAGTTTTCTTTCCTTCCTCCCTTCCTTCCTTCCTTCCTTGTTCCTTTGGCTAGAAAGAACAAGCCTTTGTTGGGGTTTTTTGTCTATGCCTATTGGCATTTCTGAGTTTCTTGTTTGTTCAATAACAAATCTGTGATACAAGACACATACAGAAAATATAGGGAACTCATTACCATGTTATTTTTTGGATCCTGTGTTCCTTAGTCTATCTGCTTTCTTCTCTGTACTTTTCATTCTGTTTTATGTTTATTATTCAGAGAGCTTAGTTGTACTTGCTGGGAAGAATATGGAAAATTATATTTATCTTTTTAGAATCAGAAAACTTCTAAAGGAACTTTTAAAAATAAAAAAATGTGTATACAGACTTATCAAAGTCAATCACTGTGCTGAGGACAAGAAGGAGGTGTGGGGGAGGGAATAGGGCGGGACCTGGGGGAGAGCTCAATGAGTGCTGTGTGTCTCTATCATCTTGAACTTTATCAATATGTATGATTACAATGCACCAATAAAATAAAAATCAAAACAAAACAAAAAAGTGTGTCCATTTGAATACCTCCCTCACTGATAAAAGGTAAGGAGTTATTTTATGATCACTGAAACCTCACAGGCCAGACTAGAGCCCATTCATAATAGCTTCCATGTCATGAGAGTTGGCTATAGGTTGGTAGTGGTAAATATTCTGTCCCTCACACAATTTTTCTTTTCTAGTTAGTTGGAAGATAAATATTTTCAGACTCTCTCTAGGTGCTCAGAGGTGAATAGTTAGAGACCACAAAATAATTTCCTTTTCCTAGATGACATTATACCTATTATAATCTGCTTAAGAACTTCTCAGAAGTCAGCAAGATGGGGTGGAAGAAAGGTAGATCCTTGCCCCTTTTGGCCAAAAGGAAACTCTATCGCTTAGTCATCTATATTCCTAGAGTGACCTGCTAAACATTATTGCTATAAATCTTGGGAGATTTGTTTCACCATTAGTCTCTTCTTGGTGGCACACTGCAGAGGAAACTGCCAAAATACAGAAAATGTTAGATGAATAGCCTTCTCAATAATTACATAGCAACAACTGAATGGGTAACTACTCAGTACCTTGTCAAAACTGGATAATAATTACATGGTATTTTTCCTTTCCTTCAACTAGTGCTATTATGTAAGAGAAACAGCAAGATACTGAGTCACAATGCTTTAGTGACTACATATTTATTTACTAAATAACCAGGTAGGACACAAAATTCTTTTCTTAAATAATATTTAATAAGACACACAGTAATTTCATTATTTTTTTCTATGTGCTACATGCAGCAAACCTCCCATTTTTAAATTTTCAAATGTCTTTTGGGGTTTTTATTAGTGTTATTTTGGTTATCATAGATTTTTATTAACACTTGTATTGCATGAAAGAGACATTTTTCTCTAAATTGAATAATATGAATAATTTAGTATAGTTTTTGTTCCAGTTTCCCTATTCATATGTTGAATATTTAATAAGTTGAAGTGTAGATTATAAGGAAAAAATGTCACTGAACAGTGCCAGATCAAAGAAACTATCACTAGTTCCTGATAAATTGCTTCTCTTTTTATGAAATATAAATATTGAATCCTAAAGGCTAAATAAAAGTTGCTTAACTTTTGTATTAGTTTTCCATCATTATAACAAATATATGAGATAATCAACTTATAGAAAGAGAAGTTTATTCTGGCTTACGGTTCTGAAGGTTCCAGTTCATGATCTGGTAGACCTATTGCCTTTAGGCCTCTGAAGTATGCACGGGAGGTAAATAGCGTATCATGTTAGAGCAAATCCAGGATAGAAAGTAGAGAAAGTGTAATAGACTGAGGTCCCACAATCCTCTTCTAGGACATGCCATCAGTGACCTAAAACCACGCTTCGAATAGCACCAATCTGAAAAACAAGTTTTTAACTCATAGGTCTTTGGAGGACATTTCAGATCCAAACTATTGCAACTTTATAGGATGATTTCATTTACTGTATGTATGTACAGCACATTCTAAAAACTGAACGGCTTTTCCAATTCTGTATTATTTAAGCAAAGAGAAATAGTGTTACCATGGGGAGGGGGGCAGGGCAAGAGGCTAACCTCTATCTGTCATCTGCTGCATAATTACTTGGAGTCAAATTGGCAGGAAAATCAGTTTATTCAATGCCAGCTTTAAAAGAAGACAGAAGAAACTTTCGTGTCTCAAAGCACCATCTCCAGAGGCTCAGGGGCATGGACAACTTTTATGAGAAGAGGTGGCAAAGTGGACAAAAGGCAGGAAATATACATATGCAAATTTACGTAGTCAGAAAACCTGTCAGTCTCAGTTTCTTTGGCATCTCTCAGGCCCAGGATGGGGGCAGCCCTTCAGCTTTTACTCTTGGTATGAGGAAACACAGAAAAAGAAGTTAAGAAGTTAAAATAATTTAGAGCTTTAATTCTTAGTATGAGGAAGTCATCCTTAATTTCGGAGGGAATCTACTTCATTACTTGTGTTAAGTTGCAGACAGTATTAATAATCTGATTCTAAGAAAGTCATTGAAAGTGTTTTTATAGATAGTTCTTATTTAAAATGAAGTAGTTTAGCTGAGTGTGGTGGCACACACCTGTAACCCCAGTACTTGGGTTAAAGAACAGCCTCAGTAACTTAGTGAGGCTCTCAGCATCCAAGCGAGACTTTATGCTGAGAGAGACCCAGGGACCAAGCAAGATCCTGTTTCAAAACAAAATAAAAATAATATTTGATAATACCAATGCTAATCTCAATGCCCCATATGGGGAAGGGGAGAAATGGGCAGGGAGCCAGGGGAAAGCTCACTAAGTGCTGTATGCATATATGTCACCATCACTATAAACTACATTATAATGTGAGACTCTATTGCACCAGTAAATGTATTAAAATTAAAAAATAAAAATAAAAAATTGGAGGGTATAGCTTGGAGGTAGAAAGCCCCTGGGTTCAATTCCCAGTACCAAAAAGAAAATGATGAATTAGTTCAATATCAGGCAAATAGCATTGTTGCCACACTCTGCCAGAATTTCTCAATTTCAGCAGTATTAACATTTAAGACCTGAAAGATTATTTGTTAGAAGAAAGAGCTGTCTTGTGCTGTTCAGCACCTCCTGAACTTTAGGTTAAATGCCAGTAGTGTTCCCCACCAGTCTCCTGGCATTGCCAAATACCCCTCTGATAAAGTTACCCCAGCACTGTGGTCCTATATATATATATATATATGTATTTGTGAAAATTTTAAATGAAATTTAAATTAATATTCATGTAGATATTACAATATAGTCAAACTCTATTATATATCATAGCCTATTAGTGAAGTGAAGCTATTCTAGAATAAAATTTCTTGAGATAAAAGATTGCCCCCTGCCCTTTTGTGGTGAAGTGCAAATAGTAAGTTTCTGATATTTCCTGAAGCTCTGATTCCTTATGTGATATCCAAAGTATGGATCCATTATATCATGATTAATGACCAAAACCAAGAGTGTGAATAACTATATAACAACTAGACATAGATAATAAAAGAAAACAGGATAAATACAAATACTACATAGATATTTTAATCTGTAAAGTTTAGTATGGACATATAATATGTGGATAAAAGAATAGTAATCTTAACAGAAGTAAGAGAAAGTAACTGAATTTTGTGTAATGTCCTGGAGTTGGTAGCTGCTCTTCAGGTTGTAGAACTGATTTGATGTCATTATATTACTTGTCTTTTCCTGTTTTCTAAATTGTTAAGACTAGGAGTCAATAGTATAATAGTTACAGTGGTGGTAGTTAAGGTCAAGAGTCTCCGACACTGGAAATCAATCCCCCCCACCAAATCCTTTTGCAGGGCCATATGGAGACACTAAAGTCTTAGCAGAGAGCAACAACTCTTTTAAGTCTTTGGCAAACTACAAGGTAAAAAAGGGTAGTTTATACTGCATATAACTAAAAAGCTGAATTTTTTTTCTAACAAACAGAAACATTTGTTTTAAAATATGCATGTACAACAAAGAAAAATGGAAATGGAAGGCCAGGCATAATAGCACATACCTGTAATACCAGTACTTGGAAGCCCGAGACAGGAGGATTACAGGTTTGAGGATAGCCTCAACAACTTAATGAGACCCTCAGCAACTTAGTGAGATCCTGTTTCAAAATAAAAAGTAGTCGGGGGTACAGCTTGAAGATAAAATGCCCCTTGAGTTCAATCCCCAGTGCCACAAAAAAGGGAAAGGGAAAGGGATGGAGTGAAAAAGGCAAAAATATCATTTGGTTATAGGATGAAATACATCCTCCAAATGTGTCAACGGATTATTTCCAGAGAAGTTCCTCCTTTTTTACAGCATATGATAGACAAAGTAATTTCATAAATATTCTCCATAGCTTCTTATCCCCTAGACATTTTTGCTATGTAGAATAATAATAAAAGAGGGATGAACAACAGACTATAAAATGAAAATGACACTTGGGGCTCCAATTAAGTTATCATCCAGGTCATATGTTGTGGCAGGTCAAGCATTTCTTCTTGTGAATCTTTTTTGTTTTGTTTTGTTTTTTATTGTAGTAATTCGTGCATTGTAAGCATACATCTTTGTTAGGTACAAATTGTTAACGACATATTTGCACACAATTCTCATTTGACCCCTTCCCCGATTCCCTCCCCATTCCCTCCCCCTCCCTCCCCCTAAGGTTCACTTCAGTGAGTGACCTTGATTGATATGATTGTGTAAGTACATCATGTGCTTTAGGGCGTCCCTCTGCCCCATGCGTCCACTACAATTAAATCAACTTCTTTGCTTATCGAGGATCTCTCCTTTTCATCTGGAGACCCTGCTATGCCCCATCTTCTCCCTAGCATCTGCATATTAGGGAGAACATATGCTTCTTAACTCTTTGTGACTGACTAATCTCACTTAACATAATGTTTTCCAGTTGCATCCATTTCCCTGCAAAGAACATGATTTTGTTCTTCTTTATGGCTGAGTAAAATACCATTGTGTACATATCCCATAGTTTTGTAATCCATTCATCTGTGGTTGGACATCTTGGCTGCTTCCATAGTTTGGCTATTGTGAATTGAGCTGCTATAAACATAGATACACATGCATCGGACTGATAATTTGGTTTCCATTCTGTTGGGTATATACCCAGTAGTGGTATTGCTGGATCATATGGTAGGTTCACTCCCATTCGTCTGAGGATCCTCCATACTGTTTTCCACAGTGGTTGCACAAGTTTGCAATCCCACCAACAATATATTAGGGTTCCCACTTCTCCACACCCTCACCAGCAGGTGTTGTTGTTCGTGTTTTTTATGATTGTCATTCTGATTTGAGTTAGGTCATAAAGTTCCATGATAGAGGAAACACCATCAACTCTATGATCTGAACTCAGAATGATCACTAGGAATTAAATATAATGTTAAAAGACCATTTTCTAAATGTAGGAGTGTGAAAAAAATGGCTTCCCTTTATCTTTCTAGGTTCTTTATCTTGGCTACAAATTAAGTACACATAATGTAAATTAACAAGAGAAAACATTTTAATTAAATCTGTTCACATGAGTGTCCCACAAATTATGGGACTCAAAGAAGGGTCAGATGAGGGAAGCTTATACTGTATCCTCAACTATAGAAAGCACTAGAGCCTTGGGGCTTTGGGGGGAAAGTGATGACAAGTTATGAGAGGGTGAAGGGAAAAATGTATGGTGAATAAAGTTTTTTTGTTATGCAGACAAAAAAATCTCTCAGGTAATAAAATTTGTTTAGGAACAGCCCTTAGGGGAAAAAAGGTAATAATCTATTTAGGCATGGTATCAACCTTGTCTCCTCTTCAGTGCTCTGAGTTAATCTTCCCTGGTTGATAAGATTCCCAGAAAGAGAACTCATAAAAATTGAGTTACTTTTGGAGGATCCCTATTTAGGGAAATGAGGGAAGATCAGATAAAGCATCTGCTTTCACCTTCTGTTCCCCAAGTGCCCTAGGTTCAAAGTCATCAGCATATTAAAGCATCATATTTTGGGGGTGCCATTCCATAAACTCCTAAGAACAAGATAGAATCATGACTTTTATACAGATATAAAAATGATTTAAAATGATTTTACTCATCTGATGTGAGGGAACCAGGCATCAGGCAGATATTATATAACTGGTTCAAAAAAGCAAATATGCATATGGAGTAAGGAATTTTGAAATGAATTGTAAATAGAGACTGATTAGAGTTCTCCAGAAAGACAGAACCAAAAGGATATTTATATAGATACATAAATGGAGATTTATTATAGGAATTGGCTTACACAATTATGGCAGCTAAGAAGTCCTATGATAGGCAATCTGCAATTTGTAGACCTTGGAATGACAGTAGCATGGTCCACTCCAAGTCTGAGGACCTCAGAATTATGGAAGCTTATGATGCAACTTAGCTGGAAGTAGAAGGCCTAAAAATCCAGGGGACTACTAGTATAAGGCCTGAAGTCCAACGGCCAGAAAAACTAGAGTTCTGAGGTTGAAAGTAGCAGAAGAGCCTATTCCAGCTTAGAGACAAAGAGACCAATTTTCCTCTGTATTTGTTCTTTCTGGGCCTTCCAGCTATTAGAATGGTGCCTACTCACACTGAAGACAGATCTTCACTACATTCTCCACTTAGATTCACTTTCCAATCTTTTCTGGAAACACCCTCACCTTAGGTATCCCTTAACCCAATCAAGCTAGCTACTAAAATCAACCATCACAGTAATAAGTAACACAACTGTTTTTTCCAGGATGAGGTGGGGGAGTGAAATCTCTCTCAATCAAGATATAGAATTTACGTATCATTTACCTACAATTTACAAGGAGTTGAAAAGTAGTTCAGATAGTGAATAGGGCTAGAATCAGATAGACCTGAGGATGAAGATATGCTATAGATGATATGTCATTTTCCATTCAAGCCTAAAATATTTTATGAAAATCTCCCTCCTTTTTGAAGGATATGGTGCAAAAAAAATCTCAAAAGGAGATTATCTTGATCACAAAATAGGACTTGCCTCCTTAGATTTGACCTAATTATTCACATAAATGTAGCAAATGTGTTAATTTGTCATATGAGCATTCTTAAGGTTGCTTTGATGGAACTTTTCGAGAGGCATCTCATGAAAAGATTGGAGTTTCTTAAATTCGTGTATTTTAATTATATAGAATAATAGATTTCCTTCTGGCACATTTATATTTTCAAATATCATACTTTGATCATATTCACTTCATTCCCCTCCCACTGATGGCCTTCCTCTTATATAATAGTCTCTTTGTTATTTCATATTGTCTTTTTTCAGCTTCCACTTTTTAAAAAGTGGTCCTGAAGAAGAAGGGATCTTCCTATAATATCTATAAATTTTAGTAAATTCCTTTTTTCCTTTCTTGAGATTCTCAGAATATTTCAAGTTTTCTGGCCACTAGGACATGACCTTCCTTACTCATCTGCAATGCTGAGAACACTGGAAGCCAGTTACCATGACAGTTTTCCCACTTTGTAAGTCTTGGCTCCATATAGTTAGATTTAGTCTCATAAAAGTATCTTATCTCATCTAAATTAATGAGCATAATTTTAAAATATGATATACTAGGCAAATTCTTGGTTGTATAACCAATGTTTCTAATTGTATCCTAGTAAAAGGAGAGCACATTCTCATTGAACCTATTCAAATAACTATGTCACTATCAAAATAAGAATATTCTGAATTCTTAAAGGGTCAGACAAGAGAACAAAATATCACTTATAAATGTTTCATTTCAATTTATAAAAGCAGTATCTACTAAGTTACTATGAGTTATAGATAGTGACGGAGCAAAAAGATTCATACCTTTTTTCACACATCATAAGGATCATACCACTACTCCGATAATGAAAGACAAGTTAAGAAGAGAAAAACATAACAAATTCCTTTGATCCTAGTTTTATGTGACACATAAGACTTGAAAACTAAAGACCCAAAGACCCAAGGTGAACTATCTATTATCTTGCTTAAATTCCATGAAGCATAAACAGAGGTGTGGAAATATAATTGGATGAAAAGGGTATGATGTAATGACAATAGACTGTGGGGGAACCCAGCAAGGCCTGTCTGTACAGATTCTTCTTTGCCTCTCTGTGTGGCATTCCCCCCACCACATCATGTATGGATATGGTATAGGACTCTTCTAAAAATAGGGGCTTCGAGAGAGAAGGGAAATATTGTCCTTTCTACATTTTATGGCTAGCTTTGTGGAAGAGTTCTAGTTTTTATGACCTACTTTGGGAAACAAGACTTTTGATTTCCATGGTTCACTTCAGAGGAGAAAGAGGAGTGGGGAAAATGAGGGCCGGAGTTCAGGAAGATCTTGCATCTCAATCATTATAATTCATCTCAATTCAAAGTACTCAGCCAACCAAGGCACCATATTTTGGGGTATAATGTTCGGAATGCCAATAACAACTTAATCAGGGAGAGAACAAGCTTCATTATGTATCCAGAAAATAGAACATTAAAATATCAAAAATAAGCCAGGCATGGTGGTACATGCTTATAATCCTAGTACTTGGGAGGCTGAGACAGGAGGAACACAGGTTCAAGGACAGCCTCAGCAAGTAGTAAGACTCTCATCAACCTAATAAGACCCTGTTTCAAAATAAAAATAAAATAGGGCTGGGGATGTAGCTCAGAGAATGCCCCTGTATTCCATCCCCAGTACCACAAAAAATATCAAAAATATACTTAAAAATCACATGATATTGTGTCTTGTGTAAATATTCCTGTACCCAAAAGGATTTGACATAATCTTTTTCCATGGATCTCTAAGACAAATTCTCTTTGTTGAAGATGAAGCACTCAGGCCTGTAGCTGGTGGCAAATACTTTCAGGGAATCACCCAAGTAAAATAAGCAAAATCATTTATATATGACAAAAAGACTTAGAATGGATGTTGCTAATTTATTATTGACAATTTTCAAATGTGAAAGATCTAATGAGAATTCATTATGAGAATAATGGAACTGATAAGGGAATTTGGTTGTTTCTTTGACATATAAACTAAGATAGTAAAGTCAGTCCAAAAATGTTTTAGACAAAATAATTATAGGCAGAGTGATTTACCCTATTTTTAAAGAAAACCATGACTATTATACCTCATTTATATAAAATGGATAAATAAAGAGGAAAAAACTATTGAAATAAAATATATAATACATTTGACATAATATATAAAAACTATGCCAAGCATATAGTAAGACTATACCAAGAATATATCAAATAATGAAGTTCAATAAGTCTGGAATATATTCCTAACATCTGTATTTTAAATAAATTCCACAGTTAAGTACAGTGAACTCCTGTTTGAAGTCCACTGGCAGAAAAGATACTAGATTCAAATTAAAGAAGCAAAGTTTGACCAAGTTAACATTTAAAATATAACTGAAATTATGAATAAGAACACTATACTTCTATCATCTAATATCAGGCAAAGTACCACCAGGGCTCTGACAAATAGAAACATCATGAACAGTAAGGGCTTTGAGAAATCTCTTGGAACATCTCACACAATATATACAATTACTGAAAGTTTGATATTAATAATGTTTTACCCAGAGAAACTTAACTTAGAAGAAAAAGCATCTCTTCTGATTGAAAAACTCTCCTCACACAACTTATCAATAGTAATATATCAAATAAACCTAATTATTTTATCACCTTTCTTTTTACAAGGTGAACAAAATTTTTTTTTGTATCTTTCCATAGGGTCTAAAAAGATATTTTTAGGTATAAAAATAACCTGAACAATAAGTTAGACATGGGCAGGGGTAAGATTAGGGAAGGCCTCAAATACCATACTAAGTAACTTTGACTTTATCCTGTAGACCAGTTGGAGCTCCTGTATGTTTCTAAGCAGAGTGACATAATCAGGATTGAATTTTTGAAAGATCATTTTAGTAGCAGTAGAAAATGAAATTGAATAGGCAGTATAACTTGATCTAGAGAGACCATTTTATCAGTTATTCAATGATAATAAAAATATTGAAAAAACTTTCAAAATATGGTAGACTATTTATTTGCTCAAGATTCTTTGGATCAGCCAGGCATGGTGGCACACGCCAGTAATCCCAATATTTGGGTGGCTGAGACAGAAGAACTTCAGGTATAAGGTTAGCTTCAGCAATTTAGTGAGACGCTCAGCAACTTAATGAGTCCTTATTTCAAAATAGAAATTAAAAAGGACTGGGGTGTAGGTGGCAGAATGTCCCTGTGTTCAATCTACAGTACCAAAACAAAAAATAAAAATTAAACAACAGTTAAAAAAAAACCAAAAAAACAAAGGATAGACCATGGTTGTTTACATGGTATAGCAGGTAAAATAATGACTCCCCAAAGGTGTCTATATGAAAATATCCAGAATTTAGGAGCATGTTACCTTACAAGGTAAAATTGGCATTAGAGATATGATTAAGTTAAGGGTCTTGAGATGGGGAAATTATCCTGGACATGTGGGTACAATCCAATCAAGAGTTCTGTTTTAGTCAGCATTCTCACCACTATAATATAAAATAACTGACCACCACAACTTAAGAGGAGGCATGATTTATTTTTTCACAACTCTGGAGATTTTAGGGGTTTAGTCCATGTTTGGCCAGGTCACACTGGCAGAGTTCAGGGCATGGCAGCAGGAGACAAAGATAGGAAAAGAGCAAGTCCTCTGCTCTCATGTTATGGAAGCTGGAAGCAAAAGAAAGAGCAAAGGGAGGAGGGACAACATATAATCCCCAAGGCCACACCCCATGGACCCTTCTCAGCAAACAAGCTCCACCTACAACATGGCTATCTAGTCTCCACGAGGTCTAGGTAGACAGTCTTAATCAAAGTCACATTTCCCCTGGACCCCAAGACATCAAGAACATATAACAATGCAAAATGCATTTTGTCCATCTCTAAGAGTTCCCATAGTCTTAACAGTTCCAGCATTGCTTAAAAGTCTCAAAGTTCAAAGTCTTCTCTGAGATTCAAGATGAACTCTTGGCTGTGAGCCCATGTAAAAGAAAGTAAAAATCAAAATAAAAAGCCAGTTATATGGATTTAATGTACAATGGCACAGAATGAAAATTTATATTTCAAAAGAAAGAAACCAGGCCAAAGAAAGAAGGAATGGGACCCAAACAGGGCCTAAGTCCATCAGGGCAAGCATTTAATCCTGAAGTGCCATTTCTGGCATTTGGAGCATATTGTGGTGTGATGTGATCTCCAAGGGGCCTTTAACATCCCCACCTCTATGTTCTGATTGATTGCAATTGGCTGGGTACTCACTCTTTTAGTCTGGCTCCATGGCTCCCAGCTTGTAGCCTTTCCCTGCAGTCATTCAACGTATCGGGCATTTCTCAATCATGGGGGTTTTCCTTGCAACCTTGGCTTCACCCTCACAGCTTCAGAAAATTTCCCTTTTGAGCTTACTTGTAGGGATTCTGACCCTGTCACACATTGCCTGGTTTTCCAGGCCTTCTTTTCAAATCTAGGGGGAAGATTCTAAGACCATTTTACTCCAGCAAAGCCAAGATTACATGAGCATCAGGATTGACCACCAACAGGCAAGGTAGTTATACACTTTTTAGTCATGGCCTTCAGGCCTATCTCAATTATGGATGCCACTGGGCCCACCTCAAATATGGCCACCAGAACAGAATCTGAGTTCCTTTCTTCAAAATGGCCACCTGTGCTTCCAAAGTTACAAATTTCCCTGACCACATTCCTTTCTTTGCTTTTATTCAAATCTTGAAATGCCCTGATCAAATTTTTATTTCTATGAAAAGCATTCAATCTCCCTTCAGCCATCTTACTTTCTTTCACAATACCATCTCTCTGGATCCCAACTGCTGCAAATCTATAAATTATCTCTGCTTTGCATTCTGCTTGTGAAATTCACGGTACAACTTATTGTATTGCAGATATTAACATTCATAATGCAGTCTGGGTTCTTTGCTGTTTTGATATTTCCTCTGCTAGCCTAATTAGTCCATTATCTTTAATTCCAACTCACACAAAGTTTGAGGACATGGGCAAAATGCTGATAACTCTATTTTCCTGTGGAGTCCTCTTTATCCTCTGAAATCTCCAGAGTACACTCTTTATCATCTACCTTTCTATCTGCATCTGGCCCATTCCAACTTCCTGTCACAAACCAATTTCAAAGACTCAAAAAAAAAAAAAAAACATGGCCAGGCTTAGATACAATAGTGACCCACTCCTCTGGTGGTACCAATTTCTATTTCTTTAGAAACATTCCTGGTACCAAAATCTGTATTAGTCAAGGTTCTCTAGAGTAACAGAACTCATAGGATACATATTCCTACTACCAAAATCTGTATTAGTCAAGGTTCTCTAGAGTAACAGAACTCACAGGATATATACATACATATTAAATCATCTTATAGGCTTATAGTCAAATAATGTCATCCCAAGTAGCCACTTGCATATGGAAAGCCAGAGTAAACAGCAGATGGTTGAGCAATCTAAGAGCCAGAATCTTAGAATAGGAGCAACCAATGATTCAGTCACAGTCCAAGATGGAAATGCCAGGAAACTCTCTGGAGAAACCATTGGTGAAAGTCCAGTTCATGGAGCAAAAGACCTGAAATCCAATATCCCAGGTGAGAGCAGATACACTTTCCTCAGGAGGAACCATGCATACCTTCAAGCTGCTTTCTCTTTATTTTTATCTAGGTTCCCTACCTATCAGAACAGTGCAGCTCACATTCTAGGCATGACTTCCCCTTCAATCTGCCATTCCACATGCCAGTCATATCAACACACCCAAAGTCATATAATCTTAGGTGTTTTATAATCCAATCAAGATGATAATCCAGCTGGGCATGGTGGTGCATGCTTGTAATCCCAGCATTTGGGAGGCTGAGACCGGAGGATCCAGGTTGGCGACCAGCCTCAGCTATCTAGTGAGACACTCTGAGACTTAGTAAGACCCTGTTTCAAAATAAAGAATAAAAAATAGGGATGGGGGTATACCTCGGAGGTAGAATGCCCCTGAGTTCAATCCCCAGTAATGCAGAAAAAGATGACAATCCAGATTAGTCATCATAGATTCTTATGTAAGGAAGGCACAAGGAAGGATATGAGTTAGAGAAGATTTGATGACAGTACGCAGAGGTGAGAGAGTTGGGGATTGATTTGAAGGTGCTATAATGCTAGCTTTGAAGCTGGCAGGAGCCATGAGCCAAGGAATATAGGCAACCTTTAGAAGCTGGAAAATGTACCCCCCCCACACACACATAAAACTTCCAGAAGGAAAACAACCTACGGACACCTTGACTTAAATGTAGTGAGACAGATTTTGGACTTCTGATTTTCCAAACTATAAGTGTGTATTATTTTAAGCCACTAATTTGTGGTCATTTGTTACAGTAACTATAGGAAACCAATACACATGGAACTTGCAAGGCAACAAGAAATTAAATAACAGCAGAAGCTACAAGGTCTTCTGAGGCCTCTCTTGCAAGTAGTACTATTTCACTTTTGTCCCATTCCTTTAGGCAAAGCATCAGATAAAGCAAATCATGAAACCAGCCCAGATTCAAGGATAGAGAAATAGAATCCATCATTTGATTGGAAAACTTATAAACAACTGTTGCCTTTTAAAATTTACCACAAAATTTTAGAGGAAGATAGAATAATCTAGCTAATAAATGAAAATGACTTTTAAGTTTTCTACAAGAGGGAGGGAAAGGAAGGGAGAAGTGCAAAGGATATTTAGCAAGCAAACCATCAAAATTTGATGATTAATTGAATATGGAACATGAAGGAAATAAAATATATTGGATATTTACAGCAAACCTATGAAGAGTTAAGTAAACATCATCAACCTTTACCACAGGAGGAAACTAAAGTCCACTGGAATTAAATTGTCTGATGTCTCATTACTTGAACTAAAACACAAGTCTCCCAACCACCTGATCTTTTCTTCTGAATAGATTATGTTGCATACATATCCCATATCCTTTCCTCTACCTCATCCCCTCCTGAGATCCCAGATTAATGAAAATATGCCCCTTCTTACTCTTTTATATGAAATAAATATCCATGTTCACTTCCACTCTTGGATTTTACATAACTGGTCCAGCTACATCAACACATTCTATGCCTAATAATATGGAAAATTGAAAGAGAAGCTACTAATGAAAATGTGGATCCAAATGAATTTAATCACACCAATCGGACATTAAGCATAAGACATAAGATGCTGCCTTTACTAAGAATTCATTTAGGGAGCTCTGGTTTTATAAAGGAAGAAGTAGTCTTTAAGGCTTTCTTCTCTGGAAATGAGGGTTTTTTTCTCTCTTTCTCTTTCTCCTTGGGAACCATTAGTGAGTTGAGGAAGCAAATAACACCTAATGTTGAGGAAGATTAGGTTCATTTCTTAGCTGCTATTACATCATGTAGCTATTTTCCTTAGCAATATTTTGCATATCTACCCATATACTATCTTAAAAACTACAAAAACAACATGATTAAGAATTGTGTTTTTAACATTATAAAATGCTTATAAATATTACTTTTTTGAATTTCCATGTGAAATACTATATTCTAGCTTTTGGTACCAAATCAAATAGACAGTTATGTAGCATTTTTTTCATAATGGAGATGGTCAAGCAACAAAAAATGTACCTTATTTTCAAGGGAAAAATATATCAGATGCAAAGTAAGCTTTCACATTGGAAATCCCCGTTCTACCAAATACAGAGTATCATCTATTATGCAGCACACACATTACTTCCATGACACTTACAGCTAAATAATTAGCCTATGGACCTTTACCTATGATAGGAAATCTAGCCAGGATAGGAAAAGTGTTCAATAAAGGCTAGTTTCTGTTATGTTTATCATTAGAATTTCTAAATGGGCAGATAAAATTGTATGCATTTGTCATGTGTAACATGTATATAGATAGATATAGATGTATGTAAATATAAACATATATATACAGACATATACGTAAGTAAAAATAGAATAATCAACTTATGCACCTCACATAGTTAACATTTTGGAGTGAGAACATTTAATATCTACTGTTAGCTTTTATCAAGAATAAAATTTATAGTTATTAAATTTAGTCACCAGGCTGTTTAATGTATCTCTTGAACTTCTTCCTATCTAGTTTTAATTTTACATTCTTTAATTAATAATTCTATTACTAGGTTATAGAAAAAATCTAAAAAGAAAAATTGAGCCATCCTTTTGGTACATATTCCCCATGTATAAAAAAGCATGGTATGTTTGGGCCTCAAATTACAAAGTAAGTAGCTCTAGTAACAATTTATAAGCTACCCCTTATGAAGCATTACTATATATCAGGCATTGCGCTAGGCACTTTAATGTACCATCTCATTTAGTCATTACAAATGCATTGTACAGTAGAGACTATCACCTTCACAATTTTGTATATGAAGACATTAAAGTGGCAAACATCTACAACTAGAAAGTGTTAATGTTAGAAAATGAATCCAGAGTTTAAATTCTTTAATTCTTTGCTGCCTGACTCCAGAGCCATTTTCTTTCTTTCTTTCTTTCTTTTTTTTGTGTGTGTCTGTGTATGTGTTACTGGGGATTTGGGGATTGAACTCAGGGGTTTTCTACCTCTGACCTACACTCCCAACCCTATTTTATTTTTTATTTTGAAACAGGGTCTCATTATGTTGCTGAGGGCCTCAATAAGTTGCGGAGGCTGGCCTTGACACTGCAATCTTCCTGTATCAGCCTCCCAAGGACTGGGATTACAGGCATGCACCATCATGCCCAGCCATATTCTAAATCAGTTGCTTTTCTGCCTATATTGTAATATCTGCATACAACTTCCCTACTGGTATCACATCTAAATTCTGGAAGAGAATTTGAGGACTAAAACATGCATATCCATTAAATTGCTACTTCCCTTCCAATACTATTACCTCTCCAGCTCATGTATTCTGACTCTTAATTTTCCAAAAATACAAACACAATAATCTGTTATTATTCATCATGTATCCAGGAGTGTGAAATGATATAAGCATAAGGCATGACCTCTTTTCTCAAGGAATTCATAATCTGGTCAAAGAGATAAGGCTAGCACATTAAAGAATTACAGATTCACAAATGACTGAATAAAAGCAATTGTCTGAATTTATCATGTTCATCTTAAGACACACGAGAGCTGCCTCAGCTATCTAAACCAGTGATTAAGGAAGAATAGGCCAGCACAGGATTAGGGTGAGAGGGACTAACACTGTGGGAGGACATGATTCCAGGTGGTTAACTATCATCCAAGTGCATCATATATGAGAGATATAAGACTATCTGAAGGGATGTGGTTGGTTTGGATGATAGTAAATAGCCAGGGGGTTTCCATCTGGTGGTTAGGGCCAGTAATACTTCAAAGAAGATAAAGTATTTACAATGCGGTTGTTGATGATGAGTGAATATGGAACAGCACACCCAACCCCAAGGAAAAAGAGTTGAGGCACTGTCGAAAATTAGGCATAATATCATGGTCTTGGCCAAATAAACTGAAATTTGAATCTATTAGGGAAGTCATAATAATTGTGTAACATGGCATGGGGAAGACTGTGACATGGGACATATATGAATACCTAGGACTCACCTTAAAGATACCATAGACTAGGCCTATTATCCAGTTCCATTCATGGGGCCAGGGAAAACCTAGCTACAGTACTCCAGGATAGGAGTTTCTAGGAGTCAAGTATAGCCAAAAGAGGATATGTGCTTTGGATGGCCTACGGCAACATAATCAAAAAGAATGAAATGTTAGTCTAAAAGTCAAGGAAGGAAAACAAGGGCCTAGATAAAAATGCAATGCCAAATGTCAAACCTGAAGTGTGAAGCACTACCACAAATTGGAGAAAGAATAATGAAGTTTAAGTGGTTGAAGGATCAGTAGTTGATTAAGCAGTGCTCTAAATAGGTAGGAGCAAGCCATTTAATGCTGCAGTTGTGTGCAGTGAGAGATTACACCTATGTTTATATGATACCAGCTGAATGACTGAGAGTTACAGTGAATGTGGTAGCTCAAAAATATTGCCACAGGAAGATGAATTATAGATCCCATCCATATATGGAATAGATCATCCTAACTCATGTCCTGGGTCAGAATTAGTTTAGAAACTACAAGGGCATATGAAACCATTTGAACAAAAATACACCTGGATAATATGCTAATATTATGTCTTGCTCATATATAAACCACTAATATTTTTAGTTGTGTTTAAAGGCTATCATAAAGAATAAAATACTAATTTATTTCAAAGAATTACTGAATTAGTCGCTATTTCCTGTTATATATATTTTCTAAATGATCACATGGTAAAAGTAAGAGTTATAATTCAGGGAATCCTTGATATTGTTGGGATTAGCTTGTGGAGGACCCTTTTTATAGAATCACTGTGTGGGCGACATAGTTATAGAAGTCAACAGTTTTTCCTCCTGCTTCTTGAGATTCAGGTCAGATCATCATGATTGGGTTCCTACCACAGATATTCAAGGGAGGATAGTACAGGGCATTGAATTGACTCCTATATAGCTTAGTTTGGCTTTCACCATAACTTGTCTAAAAATGTCACCAGGTTACTTTTTATGTAAAACAATCATCATCATAATTATTATCAATATTTGTATGACACTTTGAATTATAGAGTACACTTATTTTCAGATGTTAATAAGTTTTCCAGGCCTTCTCCAAACCCTCAGAAGTAGGCTTAGCAAAATTTTGTAAAATATGCAGAAGACAGTCAACTGAATTTAGGTTTAGACATGTTCAGTCTTATCTGGTGGCATTGGAGTGAACACAGGCATTTAAGGAGAAATAGAGCTGGCAAAATAATTTTACTAGGGCATATTCATGGAATCCATAGTCACTTCTGTATATAGATAAACTATGGTAACCACCCCAGTATTGAATGGTTTCAAATAAATCATCCTACCACCCCTGGGCTGACTAACCCAAGGACCAGAGGTTGAAGAATCAGAAGTCATATCAGCATAATGATATGTCCAAAAGTTTTGACTACTGAAGTAGAAGTGAATATAAGAGAAGTAAGCTTTGAAATATGGAGAGCTTGAACCAGCTTTTGGAAAATTATTCTATATCTAAAGCAAAATTGATTTTAAAAATTAGGTATTTCCCCAAATTTGATAGCAGTTACCAAAGTTTACACATTAATAATAGCAAATCATACAGCTGAAGGAAACTTCCACACTTATCAATAATAATAAATAAATTTCAATCAACCATGCTAGAGGAAAGATTGGATTTTATTTCTTTTCTATAGAAAATATTACAAAGTTGTCATGATATAAAGAGGAAAATATATACAACAAAAATGAGTATCATTCAGTTAGTTCGTGAAAATATTACATGTTTATTTTCTGGATTCTATGATTTTTGTGTCATTCCTTAGCTCTGAAAAATGTGTAATATAGTACAGGAAAGGAAACAGACCAAATGATGTACATATCCAAATGTATCATTACAAATTTCACTATCATGTACAATTACAGTGTATCAATTTTTATGGTACTGGAGACTGAACCCAAGGGCATTCAACCCTCGAGTTATACCCCAGCCAAATTTTATTTTTATTTTGAAACATGACCTCCCTAAATTACTGAGGCTAGCCTCAACCT
This sequence comes from Graphiurus murinus, assembly GCA_004027655.1. NCBI lineage: Eukaryota > Metazoa > Chordata > Mammalia > Rodentia > Gliridae > Graphiurus > Graphiurus murinus. Next base: position 106,489 of record PVLC010000343.1, on the reverse strand, counting down.
TGGTATACTCTTGTCTCAGCCTCCCAAGCACTGCCACTACACCTGGCTAAAATAGTTTTATTTTTTCTTTAAGAAAAAATAAAATTTTTTTTTATTTTTATAGGTTTTATTTTTTCTTTAAGAAATATGTGTGTAGTTCTTAAGCCAGGTGTGGTGGCGCATGCTGGTAATCCCAGCATTTGGGAGGCTGAGACCGGAGGATCCGGGTTCGTGGCCAGCCTCAGCTACCTAGTGAGGCCCTCCGAAACTTAGTGAGACCCTGTTTCAAAATAAAGAATAAAAAATAGGGCTGGGGGTATTAGCTCGGAGGTAGAATGTCCCTGAGTTCGATCCCCAGTACCGCAATCAATCAATCAATCAATCAATCAATCAATAAATAAATAAATAAATAAATAAAGTAGTTCTTATCCTAAAATATTCACTTTTATATTTAATTTTGTATTTATAATTTTGTCACTCCCCCTCAAACTGTGTAAACTTTAGAGCCAGAAAACTTGCATCAGTTTCTATTCATGCCTTCTTTTACATAGCCCTCGCAATATTCCTAAAATATATTATACTTCACAGATTAGTATGATGCATCTCATTCATTTGGTGTTTCAGCAAGTAATATGAGGTCTTATCATGTACCAGTTACTTCTCTAGCCTTCGGGGATGCAGCAGTAAAAAACCCTTGCCTTTGTCCATTGTCCATCATACATTCTTTTTTTTTTTTTTGGCGGTACTGGAGATTGAACTCAGGGGCATTCTACCTTTAAGCTATACTCCCAGCCCTATTTTTTATTTTTTATTTTGAAACTGGGTGTCACTAAGTTGCGGAGTGCCTCACTAGGTAGCTGAGGCTGGCTGCGAACCCGGATCCTCAGCATCCCAAATGCTGGGATTACAAGCATGTGCCACCGGCCAGCTTTCCATCATACATTCTGGTAAAAGTATAGAAATTTATAGAGATATCTTGTTATTTATCCTGTGTCCTAGAATTAAAAGTGAATAAATGATCTTGGATTGGATTCCAGGTGTTTTCTTCTAGTTAATTTCTCTTTCTTTGATTAGCTTCACTTACCATTACTCTTGTTTCATTTTACACCCTCCTTTGCATGATGGTGTTTGGAATCTGCTCTACTAGGCTTGGAAAAAATCTGTGCATTTTTGTGACCTTTTCAAGGGTCCTAGCATGAAGTGAGATACAATTCTTAGGCTTACTTATTTTTAACATGGCCTTATTTTAACTCTTTTGGATGAAATACACACTGAACATAAATTTGTGCTTCTTTTTGTCCTTTTCTCTAGGTCACTGCTTGCTTTTCTTGTTTGTTTGTTTCCAAATTGCACTAAACTCATGTTGCAGAGAATAGAGTTTTAGCTATCAATTTTTGCTTTCTAGGTAAAAGGGAATAGGTTATTCCTTTCAAATGTCTTCCAGCAGCCACTAAATTTTTTCAGCAGTATCTTTTTAAGATTATATATATATATATATATATATATATATATATATATATATAATCTTATGTATAAATATAAATACACACACACACACACACACACACACACACACACACACACATATATATATCATGCTTTGGGTTTTATTGTTTGTTTGCCAAAAGAGATTTTCTCTCTGGCAATGTCTCCCACTTTTCATTTCTTTCAGAATTGGTTGATGTTGATAAGAATGGGTAAATTCTCCCAAGGTTAAAGAGTATAATAATATCAGCAGTTCAAATTGGAGTGGGCTGAGTTGTTCAGTAAGAGTCACTTTTCCAGCAATGGTTCTGGCTCCATCACTACATTCAGAGAAAAGTGAGTGTTGAAGTCAATTTCCTATAATAATTTGGCAGGAAGCTAAATCTGAAACTGAGGCAAGAGAGCTATTTTGGGCTTGAATTATTGAAGATAATTGAGTCATGTAACCACTTCATTCCCTATGTTTAGCAGAAGTTTAGACATCATCTGACTTTCTTCAAAGGTGTACATTGTAAAAAGAATTTCCCTATATGACTCACCTACTCTTCCGGACTCAAATCCTGTAATTTGATTTGCTTCATTTAAGCATAGCTGCCTATCATTCTCCCAGGCAATAGCAGTTGAAGATCTTGAATAGTGCTTAAATCTCAGTTGGGCTTTATGGTGACATTTTGCTAATGTGCTTTGGTAAACAAAACATTCCCCAAACTTGTGAAACTCAAGCCCATTTCTATGGCTTTATTTTTGTTTTAAGCATGTCATTAAGAAAGAGAACATGTCAAAAAGATTAAACTTACTGCTTCAGTATTCCTTTGATTTATTACTGGCCTAGAACTTGTTTCTTAGTGTCTGTTTAATAGTATTTGTCATTTTACCCCTTTCATTCATAGAGAAATGAAAAAGGCCTCTTTGTGATTGTGTTGATTTGCAGATGAAAGGCAGAAATTTTAAACCTTTCTCCTACTAAAAGATTGCCAACATTTGAAAATTTTATTATCCCTCTGTCCTTTTCAACACTCACCTCCTTCCTCAAGTGCTGCCTGGTGGTGCTTAGGTCTATAGTCCATATATGTCCCCCACCTCTGAAGCCCATCACTGTTTCCTCCTGGATCACATGTTCTGTCTGTCTCCTCTCAGGCCTTCCTGTCAAGTGTCTTATAATGAGGACATAACTTAAAAATGAATAAAAGTTTGAATGATGGGAATAACTTTATCTGTTAATGCCTCTTCTTCTCCCATGAGACTAATTTAATAAGAGACAAGTGAAAGTAAAATGTATTAACTTTAGGAAGGACTTGTAATGGAATTTACAGGCCAATTACGTTGACAAGATAAATATATGGTGAAGAGTAGAGTTTGAATCTTTGTATCATAAAACATATAGTGATATATTTTTCATGAACATGTGCCTAGTCCTTGAGACAATTCCTACGATGGTCCTAAATTAATTCATTTGAGTATTTGACATCTTTTTAAGGAACAAGTTTTCACAATAAAAACTATTGTTCCTGAAACACCCTTCCACAAAAGGTATTTATTTTTCGCTATATTGCTACATTGAATTCCTGCAATTCCTCTTACCAACACTCAGCTGGTTTAAAATGTGTATGTCATCTCAGTCTACTTAGAGCTATATCAAGCTGATCACTTCAGTACAACTTCAGATTGATTCCCCATTCATGGAATAACTGTCTGCTCAATAGAACAAGTGTTATTTATGAACTCTCTCACATACTTAATAACACCTGTCCATCACAACACCAGTTCATTTGATCATTTTAAGAGCATATTCATAGATTTCAAAGAAAAGGTATATCATTAATTTTTACATTGATTCCATGCATGTGTTGCGGTATTGTTGTTGATAGTTGTTTGCTTTTTGTTTTGTTTTGCTGTATTTTCTCATTTTCCGAATTTTGTTCCTGGATTGCAAGAGTGACCTCTAGTGTGAAACATCTGTATAGTTATAATCTCAAATTCCAAGGCCTCTTATCAAGCCTTAATTTCAATCGGTAGAAGTGTTATAAAAAGTATAACTAGTGAAGCCTACGTAAATATGACAACTTATCATCTAGAAATGAAGTTGGATTTCTTCTTCTTAGTACTCATATATTTTATTCCCAAAGTTTGGCTACTAAAGGTCAGCTGCATTCTGGGGATTCTGAGATGGCAAGGACAATACTTCCACAAATGCCCTGGCAGGGAACTGGAAGTAAGTTATGACATTCTTTATGAGCTGAATGTATTTGATTGCAGAAAAAAATGTTTTTCAGGTCTCTTATTGCCCCTAGCATTCCTGTTGTGAATAATTGGCTAGTGCACTCACCTGTTTTCTTTCTTCTCCAGAAAAAGGAAATGTTTTCCTACCTACCATGCTGAGTTAGATGCAAGATATAAAGAACACACTGTATTCTTCATGAGCAAAAGTACATTTAACTGTATGCCCTGCCCTTACACAAGGTCAACCAGAAAATTTGCAGTATGGTCAATGGCATTACTTATTCCCTACATGAGGTTAAATGGGAAGTTTTACCAGACTTTCAACTGCTAGCTCCCCTTGTAATAAAAATAACAGTACTTCACATTAGCATAGTGTTTTAAAACTTAAAATATACATTCATTCAGATAATTTCCCTTCCTCCACTGACTATCTTTAGGAAGTAGGTATTATTTGTCCTATTTCAGTGATGAAAATATGAGGCCAAGTGAGATGGAGTGTCATGTCCAAGCATATTTAATAACTGGTAACAATTAAAGTCTGTTGTCTCCAAACTTAGTGTACACTTCACACAGCTGCTTTGTAATCCAGAGTCTAACAGTTGAACTTTGCCAAAATAATATGTAAAACTTTAAAAACAACCTACACACAAATATCTGTGAGAAAAGATGATGAGGTTATAAGGATCAAGGATCTGGTTGTAAGCATCTAGAAGATTTTTATGATAGCAATCACATATAGTTCAGTCTTTAACAAATAAGAATACAGATAGATGAGGAAAACCATTCCAAGTTAAACAAAATTAGAAAGTATGGAGCATATATAGGAACTAGATAGTGTGATATTTCTAAGTGTGGGAAAGTTTTAGGCAATAACGTACTAAAAGACAATAGAGAGCAGATTATGAAAGTCCTCTAATTCAATAATGAGGTCTCCCAATCTCAATAATACTGACATTATTGAGTTTGCATCATTCTTTGTTGTGAGTATTATCCTTTGCACTATAGAATGTTTAGTAGCATTCCTAGGCTTTTCCCAGTAGATGCTAATAACAGCCCCTTCTTCAGTTGTGGCAAAAAAAACAAAAAACAAAAACTGTTTCTGCATATTGCCAAATACTCCCTCAAGGGCAAAATTTCCCCTGTTGAGAACTAAAAATTTGTAGATTATGGAAGCCATTTTAATTTTAAAAGTAGAGACATATCATGAATATGTCTATGCTCATAGAAGTTGAACATGGCCAAAGTCTACAGGATAAGTTTGAAGAAGGAAGTGACCAAAGGCAAAGAAAGAAAAAATAAAGAGCTCTTCTGGAGGATATGGCAGTAGTCTCATGTTTAGGACCAGAAATAGCTCCTAAATTAGAAAGAGAATTAAACTTAGAAGCAGGGCACTTGGGCTGCATTGTGAACTGTGCCAAAACTTAGTAAGTATTATTGGAATAGTCATTTAAGACTCTGTGTCCCCATTTTTCATTTATAGTGAGAGAGTGAGATGTGGCGATCTCAAAGTTCCCTTCTAGTTCCATTAGAGACAGATATGCAAATGCTGTCACTAATTTTAACCACATCCATTGTGCTTCATATGTCTTTTAAAAGAATCTTTGTGAGTATCAAATGTGTGTCTGACTTTTCTGTGTGAAGTTAAACAACATGACCTCACTCTCTCAGATTAAGTTTTATGCAAAGGCAAGTTAGAAATAGTGAAAAATCTGAATTATGAAACACATTTTTAGACATATAGTTATATTGTTTTCAAGTACATGAAGTGCTTAGAACATAAATGTTGAAGTATTGCCTAGGCGAGGACTCTTGGAAAATACTTTAGCTCATTAACTTAAAGCATACTAAGTACAAAACACTGTTAAACTTTGCAAAGGTTACCAAGATGGATTAGTTATGAGGTCTGACAAAGAGCTTAAAGTATAGTAGGGAGGTAAGAAATATGCACGATTATAATACAAAGCAGAATGTAGTACATTCCAAACAAGCCATATGTACAAGTCACATACGCAACACGCTAATTTTAAAATTGTTTAATTGTGTAGAATAGAGCTTAAATCCAGGTTCAAAAAGAAATCAACTCTACTCTTAAACACACACAACTTTTTCAATGAGTTGCTAAAAATATGTAAGAAAAATATAGTTCAAACAATTACTCATAAACTCAATTAAAATGTATAATACATAATTATAATTGTTCCACACATAAACTGAACTCATTTGCCAATGGAGCCTTAATAAGTAGACAAAAATGGTTAGCAGCTAGCAATTTGCTTATATGTAAATGATTGCTTTAAAGAACTTAAAATCAATCTCCTTTTTAAAGTATTTAAAACATTAAACATCCTCTTAAAATCATATTTTGTTTCTTGCTTTATAAAACTTTGTTATTAATTTGCAGTATTTTTTAATGTTAAGGTTTTCCTATATGGAATATAAATAAGTACAAATTATCTAAGATTACATTTTCTGCTGAGTGAACTGTTTTCTATTATTATTATTTTTTTTGCCCTATCTTCAGATTACCAGCAGAGCTATATACATAGCACATATGCCACTTTGAGCAATGGGTCATACTTGAGATAATTATTGAGGTACATACATACTTCTGTGCAGACATATATGTATAAATGGGATGTGACAGAGGCTGATATAATTAATTCAGTGATAAAATGCCATGTCATCCAAACAGAGAGAGAGAGAGAGAGAGAGAGAGAGAGAGAGAAGAGAGAGAGAGAGAAGGGAGGGGGGAATAGATGATAGAGGGCTGAGTAAGTAGGCTGGTAGGTTGGTGGCTAGCTAGCTATCTAGATGATGATAAAGACAGAAAAATAACATGATTTTGTTCTTCTTTATGGCTGAGTAAAATTCCATTGTGTACACATCCCATAGTTTTGTAATCCATTCATCTGTCAATGGACATCTTGGCTGTTTCCATAGTTTGGCAATTATGAATTGACCAGCTATAAACATAGATACACATGTATCGGTCTGATAGTTTGGTTTCCAATCTTTTGGGTAGATACCCAGAAGTAGTATTGCTGGGTCATATGGTAGGTTCATTCCCATTCATCTGAGGGTCTTCCATACTGTTTTCCAAAGTGGTTGCACTAATTTGCAATCCCACCAACAATGTATTAGGGTTCCTACTTCTCCACACCCTCACCAGCATTTTGCAGGGAAATGGATGCAACTGGAAAACATTATGTTAAGTGAGATTAGTCAGTCACAAAAAGTAAAAAAGCATATGTTCTCCCTAATATGCAAATGCTAGGGAGAAAATGGGGCATAAGAGAGACTCCAGATGAAAAAGAAGAAGCCCTAGATGAGCAAAAGAAGTTGACTTAACTGAAGGTGATGGACAGGGTGAGGGAGGGGGACACCCTAATGCACATGATGTACTTTCACAAATATATCAAAGTCAATCACTTAACTGAACTTGAGAAGGAGGGAGGGTGAGGGAGTGGGGTGGGAATTGGGAAAGGGGTTAAAGAGAAATGTGTGCATATATGTCTTTATCAGTTTGTACCTAACAAAGATGTATGATTACAATGCACCAATTAATAAAGAAAAAGAAAAAATAAAGATAGAAGATAAATATATCTACACAAATGGACATATGTGCGTGAGGGGGTGTATTTATGTATATTTATGCCAAAGAGAAATAGTATAGATAATTGGCAACGACTCAGGAATTAGTTGTAGACTTTAGAAGTCTTATTTTCCTTCTTATTACCTGCTAAGTTACTGTACTGCTTTTCTTTCCTTATTTAGTGAACAGGCAGGGAATAGAATTAATGGCCAAGTCAGTTTGGCTCCTTTAACTATTTTTGAAGAAAATAAAAGCTATGAAGAGAAGTACAATCTAGTATCCAAAATGTAGTTTCATATTATTTATGAATTCCAATAAACTCTACTTTCCCTTCATGCTTTAGAGATAACCATGGATAAGTTTGTGTAATCTTGAAATTAAAAAGACAACATATGGGATTATCATGTATTTATTAAAACATATATAGGAAATGTGTGGACAAGCAAGAAAATCTGAAGTATAAAGTACAAAAAAAGGAAACTAGAATGTTCCATGGAAGTACTCATGGAGAAAAAGAAGCTGCCAAATACAACCAGCTAGTGTAGTTGGAACCAAACTCCTATCTCTAAGTACATTCAAGGCAACAATATAAACACAGGACATAAATTCACAGAACTTGAGAGGGCCAAGAATAGCCATCTATAAATAAGAAAGGAAATAGTTGAAGTGAATGAATAGTAGGAATAGGTAAATGATAAGAAGTGCAATTGGAAATAGACTACTAAAGGGAGGCCTAGGAATTATGGGTTGCTTCAGATCTCTAAAAAGCGACAATAATAAAATATAAACTATGTCTTCATACTCCATCTCCTTAAAGAGAAAAAGCAAAAGTAAAACAGGATTTAATTAAAATAAACACACCTTCATTTTCTATATGCACACTGGGAGTATTCTAGCTAGCAAAACAAACCTTTGATGTGCCTAGCACTGTACTAGCTACTAAAGATAGAAGACCCAGATCTTTATTCTCAGGGAGCTCAATGTCTGATTTTCTTGAGAAAATAATATGCAGAAAACAGAGGTCTTAGGTGCTTCAGGTGCTCAATACAAGGAATGGAGATAATATGAGTACTGGGGCTTTTGCATTACCACCTGTACTCCTAGTTGCAGAAGCTATTCGACATTGTCAACTTAAATTTTCTTCCAAAAGCTGTACTCTTTTTCCTCTATGTAAAGCTTGTTTTGTAGACCACATCTAGCTATAAGACTACATTTTTCTATCATGCAGCCATGAATATATGGCAGAGGGCCAGTGTAGGCCCATAAAGTATAATTCATGTTGGCCAGTTTCCAGATCAAATGCACCAGGAAAGAAGACTTACTTCACTTTCTTAGTTGAGTAGTTAAGGAAAAAAATCACCTTTGAGTGTCTATTTAACTTGAAAGCTGTTAGGTAAAAGAGAATGTTTCAACCAGACTTCTGACTACAGAGGATAAGTGAAAGGAATGGTCTAGGGTGGGGTGAATGTTGGGGACCCTCTTGGCTTCAGGCAAAGAGGGAGAAGAGGAGAAGAGAGTGTGGCAGAAACATTTGGCTTTATAACTTTTTTCCAAAATAGGTAACTCCTAATCTGCTACTCGTAAAATATCCCTACTATGCAAAACAGGGAACAGTATGAGGGGTGATTGTGGCCCTAGAAAGTTTGTGAAAAGTTCCAAAGATTGAATCCAAATAGTTGTGAACTACCAATCTTATAAATGTCATGAAATAATCTTTAATAAAGAGTTCTTAGTGCCACTGAAATTATTAAGTCAGAGATGACCATGCATTACTTGATATTATACCCACTCAACACCTAGGACTTGCCCATAGTAGGTACTTGTTATATGTTTGTTGAAATGAAGTGTTGTATTTACAGAAAAAAACATAACAGATTATGGAAATGTAGAGGGAGATTGCTGTTTCTAGAAGCCTACTTATAAGATATTTATAAAGCAACTAACAGTATAATTGGGAAGTTGCAGTGTGTGATAGAATTTTATATGCATTATTCTTATACTAAAAACTCAGAATTTTATAGAGCCTTTATAAAGTAAAAGGCAAAGAACAACTCACAGAAGATAGGACTAGATCCAGCAGATAGGAAGAATGAGGATGACTGAAAAGACAGAAATGTTCTCAGTGGATTTGGGAGGGAATTTTGGATGAGAGTGAGAAAAGATTATTGAGCAGCTGCTTTGAAGACTTTGAGTCAATAGATTAGTAGAAAAGAATTTTAGAAAGCTCTGCTGTGTTAAGCAATCCTTATTGCTTAACAACTGTCCTGTTCTTTGAGAAACCTCGCTAAAGATGCACATTAATTCTCAAATAAAAAATGCACAGTACACGGGAGATTATGGAAATCCCCTCTTCAAACTCCATTCCATGTTACTAAATAATTGGGCATTATTTTTATAAAATTAGCCAATTGTTTCATCATGGGAGGTACAAAGAGTGAATAGGAGAAGGTTACAATGTGGGGAAGGCATGTAAGCTAGCAAGGCTAAGTGGCTTGGGGCAGTGGACATTAGCAGGACAGGCAAGAACAATGATGGGGTGTAAATCCATTCCAGGCAGTGGGGGTTGGCACAGTGTTATATAAGGAGCATTGTGAATACCAAGAACTGAGGATTTCCTGGCTTAAGAGATGGGGAGAAAGCACTGGAAGATACAAGAGAATCTCAAAGTATACTTCACCAACAGTCTGAATTTGGTTTCAGACTATTCCTGACATAAGATGCAGAATTTGGCCTCTGACTTCTTTAAAAAAAAACTACAAAACAGAAAAAAATATTTGAATTCACTAAATGAGTGAAATGTATTTATACAACTCTCCTTTTTTATAGCTATTGGATTCACTCCCTTCTCCTCTAGAACTTACAGATACAAGGATAAAAAGACCCTATATCCTGGATAATTCAACATAAAAACCAAAACTCAAGCAAAAAAGATATGATGACCATTTCTGAATGGCACTGCTTAAACATAGCTTTCTGGCTGATTTGCACAGGTGTATAAACATTGAAGTTCTTTCTTCCAATTTCATGGTTGACTCTTCCTTGAGGTAACTTTTGAGAAAGGAACACAGATAATGTCTGTTCCTCTTCCTTTCCTTTCCTCTCTCACCCCTCTTTAAAAGAGTAAGTAAATGAAGGGGAAAAACTTGAACTGTGGGTTATTTATTTGTTACTTGTACCCTGGTTTATTCCAAAATATATTTGTGATAACTTACAAAGATAAATTTAATGCCACAAAAGTGCCAATGTAAAAATAAGAACAATTTAGAGAAATCGAGCTGAGTTTTTAAGAATCAAACAAATACTATTGCGTACAACTATGTACATTACACTACTCTAGTCCTGCTAAAGAAGTGGAAATGAAATACAAGATATGGTTTCTACCCTTAAGGACCATAACATTTGACTGGGAAGAGGAGGCAAACATCTGCAAAAGGCAGTATGGAAGAGTGGTTAAGATCTTTGGCTCTGGAGTCTGTCTGGTTTTAAATCTGTGCTGCTTACAATATTTGTGGCTTTGGACAAGTTGTTTAACCTCTCTCTGCTTCTGTTTGCTCATTTGTAAACTGAGAATAATAATACTTTAATCACTGGGTTTCTGTGAGGATTAACTTGGACAGAACATATTAGGCACTTCGCTTATTTTTGTTATAATAATCATATGAAGCAGAGCTCAACTAAAAATTTAACTCCCTATGACCATATGCAAATGGGATATAGAGAAAAGAGAAAAGTCAGTGTGCACTAGGTTACTTAGGGCTGATTTCATGGTATATGTGACACTTGAATTGGACCTTAATCGGTAAGGCTTTGAGTGGTTATATATGAAATGTAAAGGCATGTCAATTAACTAAACTGTAAATGAGAGAATAAGGAATAGCAGAACTTTTTGGTGGAGGGAATTAATAGTCTGAAAGAACACTTACAGGGCTTCATAAAATCAATAGAGTGACATGAATCTGATCAGTAATCTGTGGATAGCTTTGGATTTCATTTTCTCAACTAGGCATTAGACCCTGATATTTCCATTTTCTGAAGGATTAAAGGATCCTTGTGGGATTGTTTTAAACATCATGTTTGGAGTCACAGACTGCAGTCAGTCATCAAGACTTATCAAAGTGAATGGCACCTGTGTTAAAACCACAGCCACATTTTATTTTTGTTTTTATTTTTGAAGATTTTTTTAAAGCTTCCCCAGGCCATGTTTTAAATCCCACTATTATGTCCAGAAAACACATCTGTATTTTCTTCAGCTACCATATAATACCTGGATCGATCTTCAGATACACAATAAGAATTCCATGGTTGTATTGGTACATTTTTTCTTCCAAACTTGTACAGCAGGTTTTGACTAGCAAGTTATTCCTAGTACCAGAAGTTGTAATCTTATCAGTAAGGTGTTCACAAGTACTTTTGATGATGCAGAAAGTGAAAAAGGTTTGTCTCCAGTTAAGATATTTTGAAATGACAAAGATGACCTCTTTTAGAGAAAGTAATGGTTACCCTATGTACTATTTGTCTGGCTGCTAGAATAGACCCAATTTTATAAGCCATAACACTTAATTCCATATAGCATGAAAGCAAGTAAATAACATTTGTAGCAAATGAAAATACATTTAAATATGAGTCTAATATGGATTCAAATCACTTTTCAATTGATGTGATTATAAAGGTTGGCTATTCTACAAACCTAGATTTCTTAATCAATAAGAGAATGTTTACAAAATGAAGTCATTTAATCTCAAAGTGTTCATAGAAATGTTCTGTGTTTTGTCTCCAATTAACAAAATACAGAGAATCATGTGCATTTGATTTTCAACCATTAATTCAATCCAAATGAATTCTTTTGCAACTATATGCACATTTGAGTGCATACACACAGATAGTGTATTTGATTAATTCAACTCTCCTGACATCTCATTTTGCTGAGTATGAATTGGACTTGCTTGTATAGTGAGTTAATATCCAAGGACTTCGTCTTTTCCCCTAGGGAGCTTTTTAAATCCCTTTCTCAAGCTGAGATATGGAGAGCACTGGGTCAAGGAAACAAGGGCCATAAGCCAAGATCAACAGAGCCAACATAAGCAGCCAGGGGCCAGCGGAGTAGAAAGGAACTGCCGTTCAAGGCAAGGTAGGGTTCATAGGCAGGAAGCCCACTCTGAAATAAACAGTCAGAGGTTAGAGAATACAGAGGAACCAAGAACAGGCACAGCAGGCAGGCTGACTCAGACACAAAACACAACAAGCAAGGGACCTTGGAGCTAAAGCAAAAACCTGCCCGAGACACAGAGACTTGCGTTGTCTTTATTTTGCTCAAATAACCGACTGGTACTTAATGAGTTGGACTCACAGTGAAGCAATTTATCCCACATGAAAAATCCTAATACTCACTATTCTAGGCTAGCCACTTACTATATAAGAATATCATACTTAGAAGAATGCTTAGAGATTTTTCTCAGTTGACCCTAGCAATTTTTAGAAGAAACTGAAACTCATTAGGGGGGTGGACTTGTCAAAATATTACAGTACCTTAGTGGAAGGACTGGGGGGTGTAACTTTGGTGTCCTCACTCTGGTACACTTTCCATATGTTTCTGCCTCACCTATGTCCACAATAGTTGAATGGGAGAGATGAGTGGGAAAACTAGGATCTTCAGACACTGAGCCAATCTATGATTATCCTAAAGAGATGAAAGAGAAAAGCATAAGCCAAGTTTATGGGCATCATGTGTAGTCACAATGGGGATCTTTTTCATTTGCTCTAGATAAAATTAAGTAACAGTAACTTCTATCTAGTTAGGGGCCACTTGGCAATGCAGCCAACAAAGTTCTCTTAAATCTAAATAGTTCCTCCTTCAATGGATGTTGCACCACTTATCCCTTTGAGCCAACTATGGACAAGTCCACATCCACATGTAAGTGAAACCCATCACTTACAGTTTTAATTATGAAAACAGTGTTCTTTCTCATCTTTGAAGCCTAATGCTGGACTATTTCCCTCTAATAAAGTCAAATAACTATGGGAATGTTCCCTACCATCCTCAAAAGGATACTCTGCAGGAGAGGATCAAGGTGGCAGAATAGAAGCAGGTTGCAAATCCCCATTTCTCCACATTTCAGAAGCAACATGAAAACAATTACTCAGTGAGGTGGGTGATAGAGGGAATGCACTGAGGCACATATTAGACTGCCAAACATTTGAAGAGACTCAGAAATTCTGATTACTGGAACAGAAAGCAATAAGGAATTCATTGGCCCCGGAGTATGCACCCTCAGCATCAGGGCAGGTCTAGAGGGAGGGGTGACAAATAGAGAAAGAAAGAGTGGCGAAGCTGATAAGTTTTCCCTGGAGACAATTGTAGAAGAGGAAGTCATGCTGAATTAAGCTGGGACCAGAACTCCAAAGCAGGCTGAGTCAAAAGTGATTCATTTATCTTGTTTTGTTGGTAGAAATGTGTTGTGGGCAGTCATTTTACAAAGACGATACCTATACATGAAACTCTGTAAAGCATTGAATTCCTATAGCTTCCTTCCACTTAGAGATAGCAACAGATTTGAATATGGCAATCTAAGCAACTTATTTTGGGATCTCTGCAAACCAAAAGCCCCATGAATCCCCACCATTGAAGGCAACTCTAACAGAAATGAATTAGAGGCAATGGAACATTAATATAGCCTGGCACCTTTACTGTGTACTGAGATCAGCACACACTACAGCCTAGCATAGTTTAATCTCTCTGAATATCAAGATATCAGTTTCTTGAATTTGTTGAGAAACTTTGAGAGTTGCCTTACCTGTACCAGACAAGGATAAGGCAAGGTCTATACTGATAGACCCAGGTGCAGCATTTCCCAACAGGCACACAAAGCCATGGAGAGCTATATCCATTGAGAATCAGGCAGTTCAAGGCCAGTACTTTGAAATCTCCAGATAGGTCTCAGGGGCCCAGACATGCTAGAGAATGACTGGAGCCATCTAGATTTATGCCTGAAGAGGTCAAGATGAGATCTATATGGATAGGTGCCATATCCTGAGTTCTGCCCAGTGTTTGAAGCAGAATCCTGAGCTAGATTGGAGGAAAACTAAATAAATAACTCCCCAAATCAATGCCATGATGGCTTGAGAGGATCTCTATCTTAACCATCTTGGCTGACACTCAGAGGGCACTCAGCTAAGGCTTGGGCATTTACTAACACCTCCCAATATCTGGCCCAATATTGGGGGGAACCTATCAAATTAACATAGAAGACAGTGTCAGTGAAATAAAAATTAAACATTAGTCTAAAATTTTTCCTTTCTGAGATATTTCAGGTGGAAAAATCTCATATTGGGCCTTCCAGACTCAACTGTATTTTGAGCCTGAAAAAAAAAAAACACAATTCACAGGCAAATAAATTCAAAGACACAAAACAAAAGCATTGAAAATTATATTCTATGCACATGGAGTAAAATCAAGCAGGAGTAGCTTCTTATATCAGACAAAATAAGCTTCAAGACAAAATTAGTCAGAAGGGACAATGGAGTTCATTACATATTAGTAAAGGGAATAATCCAACAAGAAGATATAATGATTGTAAATATTCATACTCCTAATGGCAGTACACCCAATTTCATAAAACAAACTTTACTAAACAGAAAATGACTGATAGGCCCCAATAAAATAATATTGGGAGACATCAATATACTACTCTTGCTAACAGATAGGTCACCCAGACAGAAAGTTAACAAAGACACATCAAATATAAACCATACTCTAGATCAAATGGACTTAATAGGCAGCTACAGATTCTTTTGTCCAACAGCTAAGTATGCTTTCTTTTCAGCTACTTGTGGAACTTTCTCCAAAATTGGTCATATAATAGGACATAAAGCAAGTATTAGCAAAAACAAGATAATCTCTTTCATCTTTCATATGCAAAATGAAGCTCCATCTTCAGATCATAATGGAATGAGATTCTAAATAAACATTAATGAAAACTATAGAACTATACAAGTACATTGAAATTGAACAATATACTTTTGAATGATGAGCAAGTCATTGAAGAAATAAAGGGGAAAATAAAAATACTTAGAATAAAATTAAAATGTAAACTCAGCATACCTAAACCTCTGGGGTATAGTGATGGCAATCCTAAGAGGGTAATTTGTAGCTATAAATATCTACATCAAAAACAGATCTCAAATAAACAACCTAATGCTTCATCTCAAGATCTTGGAAAAACAAGAAAAGCAATACGAAATTAGTAGAAGGAAAGAAATAGTGGGCCAAAATTAATGAAATATAATATAAAGAAATAATCCAAAGAATCAATAAAGCGGAGGATTCTTAAAAAATATAAGCAGAATTGATAAACCCCTAGTCAATCAAACCAAAAACTGGAGAAAAGATACAAATTAATAAAATCAAAGATGAAAAAGGAGATTTCACCACAGATAACTCTGAAATATAGAGGATCATTAGGGACTACTTTAACAAACGATATGCCAATATATTGGAAAACATAGAAGAAATGGACAATTTTTTATACATATGACCCATCACAGAACATAGAAAACCTAAATAGATAAATAAAAAGCATTAAGGCTGAATCAGTAATAAAAAGCCTTCCAAAAGGACCAGATGAATTCCCAGATGAATTCTGCCAAACCTTTAAAAAAGATTTAATGTCAATGTTCTTCAAATTATTTCAAGAAATAGAAAGGGGAGCAATGACCGCAAATTCATTCTATGAAGTCAGTATCAACCCTACACCAAAACCAGATAAGGAAAATAAAAAGAAAGAAAAGTGCAAACCAATATCCCTGATGTACATATGAAATATATTTAATAAAATTGAATTCAACAACACATTAAAAACATCCTGCACCACTATCAAGTTGGTTCCATTCCAGGGATACAAGAACGGTTCAACATATGTAAATCAATAAATGTAATACACCACATAAATAGAACCAAGGACAAAAATGACATAATCATCTCAATAGATGAATAAAAATACTTGAACAAAATTTAACACCCCTTCATGATAAAAAAAAACCCTGAAGAAACAAGGGAAAACAAGAACTTATCATAATGAAGGCTATCTATGACCATCCCAAAGCCAACATCACATTAATGGGGAAAAATGAAAGCATTTCCTATAAAATCAATGTTTTAGTCAGGATTTTGTTGCTGTGACCAAAATATCTGATAAGGTACTAGACAACATATTATTAGAGGTTTAGTGGGGGGCTTACAATTTTAGAGGTCAATCTATGTTCAGCCTGTTCATGGCATGAACAGCTTGGTGGCTAGATTCTGTGGTATGGTAGAAGAGGAGAAGTCAGCTTCAGCTCATGACAGCCAGGAAGCAGAGAGAGCCAGAGAGGAAGGAGTAAGAAGAAACCACTACCTTAAGGCCGTATCCCCAGTAACTATCCTCCTCCAGCCATTCCCCACCTCTGAACCTGGCTACATTGGCAAATACATTTTAAATCAAAACTACAATATTGAAGAATAGAACAAGAATGTCTGTTCTCACCACTGTTAGTCAATATAGTACTTGAAATTTTAGCTAGGCATGGTGGTGCATGCTTGTAATCCCATTACTTGGGAGGCTGAGACAGGAGGATTACAGGTTTGTGGCCAGCTTCAGCACTACTTAGAGAGGCCTTTTGCAAACTTAGTGAGACTCTGTTTCAAAATAAAGAATAAAAAATAGGGCTGAGGGTATAGCTCAGAGATAGAATTCTCCTGAATTGTTCAGTCTCCAGTACTGAAAAAAAAGGAAAAGAAAAGAAAGAAAGAAATTTTAGCCAGACCAGTTAGGTAAGAGTAGGAAATAAAATGGATATAACTGGGGAAGGAAGCAATGAGGTTATCCCTATTTCAGATGATGCAATCCTTTATTTAGAAGACCCTAGAGGTCCCACCAGAAAACTTCTAGAGCTGAAAAATTCAGTAAAGTATGAGGATGCAAAATCAATATAGAAAAACCAAAAGCTTTTCTATACACCAATAAAGAATCTACTGAAAAAAAATCAAGAAAAAAATTCCATTCACAATTACCTAAAAAAATAAATTAAAATGAAAAACAAAGAAACAAAAAAAATTTAGGAATAAATTGAACCAAGAAGGTGAAATACTTCTACAAGGAAAATTATAGAATTCTGAAAAAAAGAAATATAAGAAGATACTAGACGATAGAAAGAACTATGCTCATGGATAGGCAGAATTAATATTTTTAAATGGTCATATTCCCATAGGCAATCTAGATTAAATTTCCATCTGTCTCTGTGAAAATTATCACTGCTGTAATCCAAAACAACTAACCACACAATTTAGAGGAAGATTTATTTGCTCAGTTTTGGGAGATTTGGGATTCAGTCAATGTCAGGCTGGGCCTGTAGAGCTCAGGTCATGACGGCGAGAAGCAGAGAGGGAGAAAGCAAGGGTTCTGCTTTCACACCATGGAGGCCATACGCAAGAGCACAAGTAAGCAAGGGGATTCAAAGACAAAAGCACAATCCCTAAAACAACACACCCAGAGACCTACTTTCTCTAGACACATCCCCCCTACTTAGGTTACCTCACAGTAAATCCATTAGATTGGATTTATCCACTGATGAGATTACAACCCTCATAACTTATTTACATCACCTCTGGAAATTAATACATGGGACATTAATACCATAATATATAGGACTCCTATAACTCAGGAAATAATTACAAAAATCAATGAATGGGTTAGCATCAAATCAAAAGCTTCTGAACAACAAAGGAATAAACAGCATGAAGAGAGAACCTACAGAATAGAGAAAATATATGCCAGCCATTCTTCCAGCAGAGAATCAATATACAGAATATACAAAGAACTTAAAAATATTTGACACCAAAATAACAAGCAACCTATACAATAAATGGGCAAAATAATAACAAACACATATCAAAAGAAGCAGGACAAATGGTCTAGAATTATATAAAAGAAAATCAACATCTATAATCATCAGATAAATGAAAAATTAAAACCACACAGATTCTGTCTCACTTCAGTCAGAATGACAATCTTCAAGAATACAAATAATAATAAATTTTGGTGAGGATGTGAGGGGAAAGGAATGCTTATACATTTTTGTTGGGATTATAAATTATAACCACTATGGAGGTCAGTAAGCAGGTTCTTCAAAAGACTAAGAATGGGATCACTATATGACCCAGCTATGCCACTCCTTGGTGTCTTTCTGAAAGAATTAAAGTCAGAATACTAGAGTGACACATGCACACCCATATTTACAACAGTACAATCTACAGTAGCCAAGTTATGGAACCAGCCTAGGTGTCTGCCAGTAGATAAATAGATAAAGAAAATATGGAAATATGGTATATATATGCAATGACATTTTATTTAGCCATGAGGAAGAATGATATTATGTCATTTGCAAGAAAATGAAAGGAACTGGGAAATATCATGGTAACTTAAGCCAGACTCAGACAGATACGTACTTTTTTCCCCCCTCCCATATATGGAAGTCTGAAGGAAATAGGAGAGAACAATGAAAAGATATCTTGAAAATAGAAGAGTGACCAGTAGGGTAAAAGACAGGATTAATGATATCAGGGGAAAGGAAGGGGTAAGTGGAAATATTGGGGGGTGAACTTGATCAAATTATGTTATATGTATGTACCAACATGCCTCAATGAAACTCACCATTCTGTATAATCGAACAGTAATCAATATGCACCAATAATTTTCTTTAAAGTACTTAGAAGCCAGGCATGGTAACACATGCCTATAATCCCAGAACGTTGGAAGCTGAAACAGGAGGATCACAGGAAAGCCACAGCAACGTAGGTAGACTCTCAGAAACCTAGTGAGACCCTACTTCAAAACAAAAAATAATAAAGGACAAGGGGTGTAGCTCAGAGATAGAATACTATAATGGTTTTAAGTTAGAATGCCCAACTATCCGTTATGGAAACAAGGTAGCAATGTTGGAAGCAGGGCTTGGTTGCTATGGAGGAATCTCTGGGGGTGTGGCCATGGGGATTATATAAATTCTCTCCCCTCCCCCTGCTTTCCTGGCTTCCAGCCTCCAGTATGTAAGAGCAGAGCTTTGTAAGCTCTCTTTTTCCACTTCCCACTACCAAGCCTTGAGCTCCACAGATGCTATTCTCGCATGAGCTGAACCCCCAAATCTTCAAAAACTGTTAGCAAATAAATCTTCATTCCTCTAAATTGTATAGTCAGTTGTTTTGGATTATAGCAGTGAGAATGTTTACTGAGACAAATGTCTCTAGCTTCAATCCCCAGTACCATAAGCATTCTATGTTTGAGCTACACTCTTAGTCCCCCCTTTGTTAATTTTTTTGTTTTGAAAAAGGGTCTCACTAGGTTATTGAGAATCTCATTAAATTGCTAAGGCTGATTTCAAACCTAAGATCCTCCTATCTAAGCCACCCAAGTACTGGGATTACAGGCATGTACCACCATGCCTGACTACACACACACGAACTTAGAAAAAAGATTCCCTGGCTTCACAGGTACTATGAGACAAGAAGCAATAGAAAGTTTAAGGTGCTTAAGCAAGCTTGTGCTCACTCCCTCTCCTTCTCTTTCTCTTTGTTTCTTTCTTTCTCTCCCTCTCTCCCTCAGTCTTCTCCTCTCTCTTTTTCTCTCTCCCTCTCTTCCTAGTAATCATGTAGTCCAAGGTATTAAAGTATTTCATCCTCCTCTTTTCTTTCCCAGATCAATTAACTCTGCTCTCTGCCTTTTTCTTGCACAAAGCTGCACTGTTTTCTAAATAGAAAATGCTACTTTTGTGTACTTTCCATCATCTGAGGCAACTAACTCATGTCTCCTTGCCTCGTAAAATTTTCATATGCCTTTGGATCTTATTGCAAAAAATACATTATTCCTTCTTGCCTTTAGTTTCATAATAGTTTGTTCTAAACTATAATTTCAAGTTTACCTCAGTGAATATGCTATTTAATTTAGAAAATGATTAGGAGAGGGCTATTCTTTAGAAAAAAGGTAAAAAAAACCTTCACAATATCATGTTGGAATATGGAAGCTATTTTCTTTTCCTGCTGCATACAGATGGGAAGGCAACATTGTCTCTAGCAGATTAAACACTGTACAATATGTTAAAAGATATGAATGATTTCCAGCATTGAAGATCAAAATTTGACCTCAGGAAAGCCGGTGAATTTCTGTCTCAGCCTGTTTTTATACCTCAATAATCTATTCAGTTGATTTTAGACTGTAATAGTCAGAGAAATCAAAGTCCCCAGTATCTTCACGAGTGTAGTTTGGCTTCAAGTAGGTCCTTAAGATAGTGGATGACTGATATGAAAATATGAGAAGAAGAATCAATATGAATGAAAAGAACAAAAGCCAGTGTGAGGATATACCAACACACATATTCAAAATGAGAGAATATTTGAATATATAAATATTTGTTTCCATCTCAGGTAAGAAATAATCATGAATCTTTGGTTCTTTCTCTCACTTTTTTGTGGTGCTAGTGATCAAAGCCAAGCCTTGCACATGCTAAGCAAGTATTCTACTACTGAGGTATATCCCGAGACAACTTTTTCCCTCTTAATGCACTCAAAAGATGACATGAACTATAAGATACTCTCTTTTTTTGGTACTGGTCATTGAACCCAGGGACATTCTACCTCTAAGCTACACCCCCAGACCTATGATATTTTTGTGTTTATTTATATTTTATGTATTTATTTATTTATATATTTATTCATAACATTAATGAGGATTGAACCCAGAGGCATTCTACTTCCAAGCTATACTTCCAGACCTATTTTATTTTTTACTTTGAAACAGGGTTTCACTAAGTCCTGAGGATGATCTTGAACCTGTAATTCTCCTGTCTCAGCTTCCCAAGTACTAGGATTATGGGTGTGTGCCCCCATGCCTGGCTAAGATCCACATTTAACAGAACATTCCTCATACTCAAATTATGACTCTACTTTATCTCCTCTAACAAAAGCCTATTAGATTGCATATGTTTAAGAGTAATGTTAATTTAATGATTACCTCAGTTCTATAAGAAATTTATGAGGAAGTAATTTTAAACTGCAACTCATTGTTAGCAAAGAATTTCTCAAAATATATCTCACAGCTAAAAGTCAGTCAGACACCTCTGTGCTGCACTGGAATGAAGCATGTAGCTCAGGGCACTCTAACAAGTACAAATAAAAGATATGTCCCCTAATTGTGGAGTCTCTTCTGAAGAATGAAATACACCTCTTGAAAGGTGAAGCTATAGAGATAAGTACATAAAGCACAGTAGGAAGGTGAATACATTTCACATTGGCATCACAATTATATACTCCCCTTTTTATCTAATCTTGTAAAGGCCAAATCCAAGTGCAAGCCAAGGTAAGAAAAGAGAAGCTATGTTTATGTTAGCTAACAGAAAAACAAACTCTGTTTAACTTCTTGGTGAAAATGGAGAAATAAAATTAACTCATCATACAAGCTAAAGATATATGATTTATAGATTTCTGTGGTGGAACTTGAGACACCTAGCCAATGAAGTAGATTGAATTGATAAGTTAAAGACTCATATCCTATTCTAACCACAAAGAAACACTTATCAAAATAGAACAATCAGGGATGGAGATGTATCCTGGTGGTGGAGTACTTGCCTAGCATGTTTGAGACCCTGGGTTCAATCCCCAGCACTGCAAACAAACAAACAAAAAATAGAACCCAAATCTTACATGCTTAGCCAGTTTGAAACAAATTAAGGGAAATGTTTAAGCTTTGTGAATGAAAATGGAAACTCAAAGCCAGATAAAGGATTAAAACTGAAGCTGAATAGGTCCTGGGGATATCAGAACCAGATGTGGCCCTCAGGGGTCTAAGGGCTTGTGCTCAGGATATGTGTGAATTACAGAACTAGAACTAAGATTTCAGCAAAAATCTAAAAGTCCAAATGGTCTATACTGCCTAAATTTCTATGGACTACATACTATAAAACCTGGCTCATCGGTCTAGGAAAGTAGCCAGGATACTCACATTCAGTCCACAGCCATGTTCTGAATGAGAAGAAAATTTTAAGAGAAACTGGAACTCTAAACCTGTACACCTGTATGAAGCATGGGTATGGACTTTAAATTTGCATATCCCACAGACAGCACAAACCCACATGCTAAAAAATTAACAGGAAAACTGGTTCCAAACCAGTGAAACTTGTAGAGCCTTGGCAGAGGCTAACTGAGGGAATTCCTCTACTATCTTCAGCATCCAGGACTCCCAACAGAAAACAATCCCAGCTGTACATGAAGGCATGCTAAGGAAATTAGAAACTTCACAAAATATGAACCATCATGGGAGTGCTTTCCCTGACACAAATAGAAAAATTTGTATTCCAAGAAGTAGAGACAATAGGACAAGTTAAAAGTGATCGAAAATTGTTTAAAGAGTAGGTAAAGAATGGGAGAAAAACTGTGGCAAGAAAGGAGTATTGATAGTAACTATGACATTTATGAAATTCTTAGTCCATGGGGGACAGAGCTAGATTTTTAAAAAATCAAATTTCTGTCTTTGAGGTTTTTTTCATGGTGCTAGGTCTTGAACCAAGGGACGTTCTATCTTTAAGCACACCCTCCGACCTATTTTTTTAAATATGGAAACAGGGTCTCATTAAGTTGTTGAGGCCACCCTCGAAACTACAATCCTCCTATCTCAGCCTCCCAAGTATTGGGATTATAGGTATGTACCATCACACCTGCCTGCCCTTGAGAAATTTTAAGACTGTCCTAATAGAGTAATAAATTAAGATATGTTCAAAACCAAATAGATTTTATCCTTTCACCTTTACCTGAAATTCACTCACATCAGATAATTCAGTCTCAATTTCTTAAGTTCTTCTAAGAGCAATTCTATGAATTTGAAATACAAAACAGAATCTGTTATTCATCAAAAGCATCCATTCATATAACTGAAGAATGAGCAAAGTTGTGAAATTTATCTATTGTACTTTGATGCTTCTCACAAATATCAATGAAAATATTGACCAATATGCATAGTGGAACTACACTTCTTTTTCATTTGCAAAACATATCATCCACAAAAGCAAATGAAAACATTTTGTGAGAATCAATTGAGTACATGGTACTTACAATAAAACATATTTTATTTGCAAATTGTACTATATACATTCTTTATTCCAGTACATATATTCTTTATATTAGTACATATGTTCTATGCATACTCATTTCCAGAAAACCAGTTGTTAAATATTTACTAGCACACCAATGATATCTATCTCAGTTATTTAGAAATTACAAGATGGGAATCTCACCACTCTCCTAGCTCCACTCTGATCTCAACACCACCTACATCAACATCTACACCCACACACAAACCACACTACCACTACTATCATCATTATTTTCTTTGTTCTTTATCTTACCTCCTTATCTGGTTTTTAAAATTCTAGGCTCTAACATCCAAGAATATTCAATAGGACATAGGTGCTTGAACTCTCTCCTTAGAGAGTTTTCTCTTAAATGTACAGATAATGGAGTTTATCTGTTTTAAGACAAATGTCCAGCAAATTGATAGCTGTAAAAATTAAACCTATTGGAATTGTAGATCTTCTAGGTAACTTTCTCACAATGTAGATAATTAGAGAGCACACTGAGAAAAGAAATTGGGTAAATGCTAGGACAATGGAGAGCCAATCACTTCCTGTATGTCACTTTCTAGCAAGTCTCATTTATCTCATTACCTAGTACCAATGCACCAACTCACAAATTTGTTTTTATTTTGGTAGTCTTCAACCTACTTAAATGCAATTGCAAATTGGCTGTCTCTACTAATAAGGCATACAGTTATAGAGCTGGTTATTTTGGGATTCTCTTTGGTGTTGCATATGAGAGGTGCACAGTTTTTTCTGGTTTTGGCCATTCATAAAAAGCTTTAGGATATTTAGTCAGCATCTGTAGAAACTAGACTGCTGAAATAGATCTGTCTGTTCTGTTTATTTAACAAGAACCTATCTGATGTGAGAGTAAAAACATTCCTCTCAGGAGAAATTGTTGCAATAGTCAGTACCTTGTGTCTAGTGCCAAGGAAAGGCAGACTGTCATTTTTGATGGACCTCAAGGAGGCCCCTTTTTGCACATTGCTATTATTGTCTTTCTCCATTAAAATCAAACCAGGCCTGAAAATCCACATGCTAGAAGTCACTAAAAGGTATTTTATTTGAAATATTCTTTCAACATAGCCCAAAGGAATGACAACCAAAATTTATATGTATAAATGTATATACTGGTAGTTTTAGCAACTGGGATCCCTTATAATAATGTTTATCACAATCTCTGGATTTTCTGCCATCTGGTTTGGTGTTTCTTAATACCCCCAATTTCATGGGAATGAAAGGCAGAAAGGCATAGAAAAAAACCCTAATGCAAGTTTAGGGAACTCAGGGCCTGCTAGTATGAACACATACTCTAGAATCCAGGGAAATTTTACAGATTGTTGGTAGGAGGGTGATACTGTCACATAGGTATCTCATGTCCTTCCTAAGTGAAGGAAGGACATGAGATTGACAGGGTTAAAATGAACATATACCTATCTCAGTATCCACATCAAATTTTTACTAGAGTTGACTTCTACTTGGATAACCAAGCCTCGGAAGGAAAACCACACTATGCTACATTTCAGTGAGACTTTTGAGTTTGAATAAGCACTTTTGCATACATTGTCTTATCTGAGCCGGCCAAGTGTTATTACCATCCTCATTACATATATGAGAAAACAGTTTACATAAAGTTAGGTAATCTGCCCCGGGGCCAGTATGTTTATTTATTATAGAGCCCAATCTAAAATCCAGGTTTTCTAACTCTTAGTCCAGTGTACTTTCCACTCTACCAGACCATATCACTTTTACACAACTGCATGTGAAAGCACGTCTCACATAACCTTATTTCAGACTTGTGTCAGAGATATAGGACAGACTCTTGATGTGAAAGGATTTGACAACTATGGGATGATCAAAAGGTCCAGGACATGTCATTTTTCTGAAGGATAAATTTGAACTATCATAAAATTAATATCTGGCAACAAATCACTTTTTATGGTTAAGCTCAGCATCGAGGTAACTGTGAAGTTTTCTTAATCTCCACTTTATCTGAATGTAGATTAACTCCCATTAAATTGTTTCCTTATGAAAATGGTCCTCAAAGAAAGCCATCTGCTAGTTCTGGTGATTAAAGAGATTTGGTTTCAGAAAGTAGTCATTCCAAGAATATGGAAGATTTGGATGAATTTAAATGTACAGTAGAGAATTTGTCCTTGGCTTGGAATGATGATGATAACAAATCTACCATGAGCTCCACAAGAAAAAAAGTGGTTTTAAAATTGCTTGATGTAGTGTTCTAACCAATATAAAAATGCATTTTATGGGGAATATGATATGCTATAACATGATTTATAAATTGGACTATTCCTGTGTCAGAAATATCAGGATCCAGCTCTCTATCCTATTCTTCCCTTACTGTTCTACAATTGTAATTCAATTTCTTATATATTTGATGAGAAATTTACAACAAAAACAAAGTTTAAACTATAGTTGCCAAAATTAATAATAAAAAGTGCTTAGAATTGATTAGCACTGTGAGTGATTCAAAACATGTATTTTTTATAGATATATTTGTAACTCAAAATAATTTCTTTAGTCAGGATTCTCCAGAGAAACAGAACCAACAAAATGATACACAGAGAATTTACTAAATGATACACAGAGATTATGGAAACAGAAGTTCCACAATAGGCCATAGCAAGTTAGCAAGCTAGGGAAGTAGCATGGCTCAGCCAGAGTCCTAAAGCCTCAGAACCAGAAAAGATGAACATCCAAGAACGCTAGGGGATTTCCAGTGCAAGACCCCAAGTCCAAAGGCAGAGAGCTAGAGTTCTGTTTTCAAAGGCAGAAGACAGGTGTCCCAGCTCCAGGAGAGAGCGAGTATGTTTTTCTTTTCCTCTGACTTTTTATTCTCCCTAGTCCTCCAATCAATTAGATGGTACCCATTCAGTCTACAACTTCAATGCCAATCTCTTCTGTAAACACCCTCATAATGTTTTACCAGCTATCTAATTATCCACTAATCCATTCAAGTTGACAAATAAACGTAACTATAACTGTTCGTATTATTCAATTTTTCTTAAAATAGATACTACAGTAAACAAATTTGCCCTATGAAATCCTAATAATAGTAGTCTTTTATGACATGTCTTCTCACCAATCTAGAATTAATATATAATTTTAATTGATGTTAGCTTCAAAGGCAAGTTCAAGTAAGTAGTACTTAGTACTCTCAAAAAATAATAAGGGATTCTTTTCATTTGATTCTTTCATGTAATTCCTGGGATGGAGGCAATAAAAATAAAGTTCTAAAAACCAAGTAACATTCCTTATTTTTCCTTTTGTTATGGTACTGGAGATTGAACCCAGGATATTTTATTTTCATTTTTATAATAGCTTGAACTGTTTAAGTCTCCCAGAATTATTTAAATTATTATTTGAATTTCTTCTTGTGTGCAATGGTAAGATCATTGTAAGAAGATTTGAAATATGAGTCACCTTTGAGTTTTCCTTTGGATGTTAAGTGGTTTACCCTTGTTTCTTAGTGATAACCAGGGGTCATTTGAAGATTTCCTTTTCTCTCATTCTCAGGTAAGCCTCTGAACATCCCTTGCAAAGCATTCTTTGGATTCAGTGGAGAGTCTGGACCAATGATATACTGGATGAAAGGGGAGAAGTTTATTGAAGAACTGGCAGGTCACATTAGAGAAGGTGAAATAAGGTATGGAACTTGATTTGCTTATTTTTCTTTACTGTCATGGCAGTTAAGCAATAAAACATCTTAGAAGGGATTCTGCCTAGGATTTTAATTGCAACTTCAGATCATTGTTTTCTAAAAGCTGATTTGGTGGAAAGACCAAGGTGCATATTTGTAAGCTTTTGATAAGAAGGCTTGCTTCCTCAGGTTTTAAGAATATACCATCAGAGTAGAATAATCCTCTCAAAGCTCTCTAAGAAAATTCCTTTAAGTTTCTAAAGCTTAGGCTACTGTCACTGCATTTAGTCACAGCCAAGGTCCAAACTTTGCAGGTGACTCCTCAGTCTACAGGGCAAATAATTATTTATTTCCTAGGGAACAGACAAATTTCATATGTCACAAATGTAAAGCTGCAGTGACAGTAATATGCTGATATTCTGCCAAAATAACTGTTGACTTTTGTTGAATACTGTTTATTTTTCCCAGCATCCACTGTTCATCCTAAAAATGATGGATACTTCAGTTCAGTACCTCTCCAAACCTTTTTCTTAGATACCTACCTGGTGCATAGATACCAATTTAATTTAATTCAATTGTTTTTTCATTCTAATTAGTACCTTCTTGTTTGTAAAAAAAATGTCATTTCCCATTGATTTCAGAGATGGTGATGAAGAGTGTAGTTTCCTCTTTCTGATAGGAATTTGGACAACTCCCATTAAGCATCATGTAGTAGAAATCAATCTAGTATTTTTTTTGCAACTAATGTTAATATGTAGTCTTTCAGTTTTATCGATAAATATGTGGCTGTGTAAATGAAATAAGTACACTTTATAATATTTGTTGTGATTAAATATGATTTTAATTACTCCCTTAACAATCTTACTCCATGTGTCTGCTCAACTCTAATCTAGGGGTTATTAACTTTAAGGATGCATGAACCCCTAAAGCCTTTGACTTATTTATTTTTATTGAATATAGAAACATTTTTCTTAGATAAAATATACATGAAAATATGTCTGATATTATTAATCATCAGAGAAATGCAAATCAAATCACATGCTACTACTTTATACTCACTAGGGTGGCTATAATAAAAAGGTTATAACAAGTGTTGGTAAGGATGTGGGGAAATTGGAAACCTCATACCCTGCTGGTAGAAATGAAAAATGATACAATAACTTTGAATAACAGTCTGACAAGTTCTCAAATGGTTAAGCATAGTTACCATATGCTGCAATAATGCACCTACTATGTATATAACCAAGGGAAATCAAAACACAAACACTTGTACATGCATGTTGATAGAGGCATGATTCATAATAGACAAAAGATGGAAACCTAAATGTCTATCACCAGATTAATGGATAAACAAAACATGGTATATTCTTACTGTGGAATATCATTTACCATCAAAAGTTTTGAAGTACTGATATACACTACAATATGGATGAGCCTTAAAAACAATATTCCTAGGAAAAGAGGCTAGTGAAAAAAGATGACATGTCATATGATTT
Organism: Graphiurus murinus; assembly: GCA_004027655.1. Classification (NCBI taxonomy): domain Eukaryota; kingdom Metazoa; phylum Chordata; class Mammalia; order Rodentia; family Gliridae; genus Graphiurus; species Graphiurus murinus. The sequence continues at coordinate 77,910 of PVLC010000343.1, read as the reverse complement.
AATTTATGTAAAATATCTAGAATAGGTAAATCTCTAGAGACAGAAGATTACTGGTTGCTAGGGGCTGGCTAGGAGGGATGGAGTTATAGGGAGTAATAGCTTATTTCATTAAATAGTCTCACTGCTGTAATCTATAACACCTGAACACTACAACTTAAATTACAGAAGATTTATTTGCTCATGGTTCTGTAGATTTCAGAAGTTTCAGTCCATATTAGGCCAGGTAAAGTCTATGGAGCTCAGGACAATGGGGATGGGAAGCAGAGGTAATATGAGTGTAGAGTCTCTACTCTCACAACATGGTGGTGGGAAGTAGAGAGAGGAAGAATGAGCATTTATTTAACTTTTATAATTTAAATTTGGCCCCCCTTTTAAAAATAAACCACTTTAATGCAAATTATGGCCCATTATATTTATTATTTATTATTTTTATTTTGATTCATAAAACTCATTTTTTTGTTTTTCAGTAAGGTATTATTTTTCATTTATACTTAATATTTGTACTTATTTATGAGGTAAAGTAGGGTAATCTGCTGCATGAACACAGTGTGAAATGATTAGATCAGGGTAATTAGCATTTCCATGTCCTCAACATTTATTGTTCTTTGTGCTGGGAACCTTCGAGCTCTTCTAGAAAGCAAACTTTAGTTTTAGAAAACCAACTTATTTTTTTAGAACAATTTTTGACTTACAGAAAAATTGTGAAGATATACTTGAGAGTTCTTATACACCTCATTTGCAGTTTCTATTATTAGCAACCTCATTTGCTATGCTATGTTTATTATAGCTAACAAAATAAAATTATTATTACTAACTAAAGTCATTTTTAAAAGTCAGATTTCCTTAGTTTTTGCCTACTTCCTTTTGCTTCTCCAGAATTATTTAATTTTTTAAAGAAATGCCTAACTATATTCCAAAGTGGTTTTACCATTTTATAAAAGGCAAGTGAGGCACTGTAAATAATTAGTGTTGGTGGAAGACAAAACACATGAAAATGAAATAATTAAATCTAGAACAAGCCACTATACTAGGTGCCAAATGAGTCAAACACCTAGTAAGTTCTAAAGAAGTTGCTCTTTCAGGACATGCAAAATTATATTGTGTATTTGATTTTGTTACATCCTCTTCCTCTACCCTTACCCTCACCCAGAGTAAAAAAAAGGAGGTATGTAATATAACTGCAGTAAAGTTACAGAGAATTTCTTTTTAAAATTTCCCCCAAATCCACTAGCTAACTAGAGACACCTTCAGAGAAGTGCAAATGAAGAGGCAGGAATTCCTGGCCAAAATAAACACACAGTCGTCCATTTTGTAATATTAATTGTGTGATCTGTGATTTATTTGGGAGCTTGTGTGGGTTCCAGCATTCTTTCAGGCTATGGCCATTTACGCTAACCTAGGAGTTAATTACTAGACCCTGTCTTCTAGCCTCCAAAACCAGTGTCCTTGATATGAAACATACCAGATTTTTATACAGCGTGGCAGACTGGACCAAATCAGGCAGTTTAATAATAGAAATTGCTAATTTCACTATTACTAGAACCAAAAGAAAATCTACATTCTTCCATTGTCTACACATTTTCTCTGAAGGAAACAACTCTGAATGCAGAACACTAAGGATTTTAACTAGGAGATTCCTCTCAACGGCATTTCTATTATTTATTTATTTTTTTATTTTATTGGTGCATTGTAATCATACATCTTGATGAAGATCAAGGTGATAGAGGCATACATGCACACAGTACTCATTGAGCCCTCCCCCAATTCCTGCCCCATTTCTCTCCCTCCCCTCCTTCCCATGCTCAGCACAGTGATGGACTTTGATAAGTTTGTATGTACATCATGTCCATTGAGGTATTTCCCTCTTCCCCTCCCCCCATATTCCTCAGTTAAGTCACTTTCTTCATTCATCTAAGGCTTCTCCTCCTTTGTCTGGAGTCCCTCCTATATCCTATTTTCTCTCTAGCTTCCACATATTAGGGAGAACATCTGATTTTTCACTTTTTGTGACTGACTAATCTCACTTAGGATAATGTTCTCCATTTCCTTGCAAATGACATAATTTTGTTCTTTATGGCTGAGTAAAATTCCATTGTGTACATATCCCATAGTTTTGTAATCCATTCATCTGTTGATGGGCATCTTGGCTGGTTCCATAGTTTGGCAATTGTGAATTATGCCGCTATAAACATAGATACGCATGCATTAGTCTGGAGTTTGTTTTCCATTCTTTTGGGTAGATACCCAGGAGTGGTATAGCTGGGTCATGTGGTAGGTTCATTCTCATTCTGCTGAGGGTCCTCCACACTGTTTTCCACAGTGTTTGCACTAGTTTGCAATCCCACCAACAATGTATAAGAGTTCCTACTTCTCCACATCCTCACCAACATTTGTTACTGCTTGTGTTTTTAATGGTTAGGAATCAAAGACATTTTGATTCTAAACATTCTAAACAAAACTTATCTCTGAGTTCATGGCTCTCTTTCAGAATTGTATTTGTTTGTCCAAGTTATTGTGCCAAAATACAATATACTGGATAATTTATAAATAACAGAATGTATTGCTCATAGTTCTGGAGGTTAAGAAGTCCAAGATTAAGGAACCAGCACATTTGGTGTCTGGGGAGGACCTGTTCTTCATAGATGATAAATTCTATGTGTCCTGACATAGTAGAAGTGGTGAAGGAGCTCACTTGAGCCCTTTCTATAGGAGCAGTAATCCCATTCATGAAAATGAGTGTGTTAGTGGAGATTGGATCCAGGGGCATTCATGACTTAATTCCCAAAGACCTTACCTCTTAATACTTATGACATTGAGCATTTGTTTCCAACATATGAATTTGGCAAGGGGGGAACACCAACATTCATTCTATAGGAAGGGTATTATATTAGAATCATTTTAATTGAATCATAGCTCTTGTGTTGTATGTGCACGTCAAAAATCCATTGCCTGCAAATATAATAGTTATTGCTAGAGATTGAAAAGGGTATGTGGAGGGGTTGAAAAATGGTAGTTGGATTTGATCAGTGTATACTATATGCATGTATAAAAATACCATAAGGAACCTGGTGCAGTGGTGCACGCCTGTAATCCCAGCACTTCAGAGGCTGAGACAGGAGGATCACAGGTTCTAGGCCAGTGAACAGTAATTTAGGAAACCACTGTTTCAAAATAAAAAGGGCTAGTAGTATAACTCAGTGGTAGAATGCCCCTAGATCCAATCCCCACTACCACACACAAAACAAATCACACCAAAAACCCTTAATATATATAATTAATACATGTTATAATTTCTTAAGTATCCTGCCAAGTAGATCAAAAAGTAGGGATGTAAATAAATAGATCTCAGGCCATTGACTAATGGAGGAGCTGCCCTAGAGGCACTGGATGTAAAAGGAGAACTGATCACTCTGCCTAGGTTCTCAATTTCCTGAGCAGCAGCCTAATCCTATAAGTATGTGTTGTAATGTTTAATCTCTTAGTATTGCCCCAGATGAATAAAGGGCTTTAAAAATCACCCAGGGAAAAGGGTTAGATATTTATTGATGGCTTGATGATATAATGCCACTCCAGTTTCAGGAAGTGGAACCTCTCTATTGAGCAGATTCCTTGAAGCTCTACTAGCATCTGAGATCAAATCCTTGCCAGGGTTTTAGAGTTATTTGTTTGCTCTCTTGATCACTTTTGCCACTGATGTCTCTTACATCTCCTGATTTGCAACTCATTGCCAAAGCATTCAGACCCTACTCTGGGCATACATGTTCCCCTTTATCTGCCTGTAAGCAAAAATTTGCATAGCTCTTCCATGTCTCTGATGTTGCTAAGAGACTGAACCCCAAGGAAATCTGAACTCAAATGTGATATGTATTCATGACTGCCACCCTATCCCATGCAACTGTTTCAGACCCTTTTACTAACCCCAGAAGAAGGAATTTGTAGACACAGTGAGGGAGCTTCATATATGCTATTGAATAAGATGCAACTTTGCAAGTTTGGTTATTTTTCTATAATTTTAAAGTCATTCCAAAAAACTTCCCCTGGAAGCTTCACTATGTCTATTTAGAGAAGTCAAATAACCATATGGGGGAGGTTGAAGAGGACGTCATCATTAGGAAAGGACTTTGTAATTTCTATATCTCTGCTAAAGCTTAATGGAAACTTCTTGCAAAGTAGGATCAGAGAGTTTATGAAAAAGAATAGCCTTTGGGGGTGAGCATCCTAGAAAGGCCACCCCAGTTACAGACCTCTACACAATTCCCCTTTAATTAATCTCACAAGAAGAGAAGTTTTTAAAATAAAAATTTGCAAGTGAGGTTTATATTCCACAGTGCTGATAAAAAAAAATACCAGAAAAATTGAACCAATCCTATTAAGCAAGAAATAATAGTCTTTAAGATTGCCTGCAAGGTTGTGAATTGTGAATTGTATCTGATTGTCAAAAATTGTCCTATCAGTACCTAATGTTTTCTTCCTCAGGCAATAGTATAAAACAGTTTACTAAATCCTTTATAATTCTTGACTTATAAAACATATTCAGTTTATCTTAAGATTTTTTAGAATAAACTTCTTAAAATGCAAATATTTCACTTATATTCAATTACTCAGACTGCAAATTGAATACAGGTTTTGTTTGTTTTTAGTTTTGGTTTCTTCTTTCTTGCTTTCACCACTTTCTGGTCTTCTGCCTCATCCTTTCCCCTTAGCATACCCTCAATGAATGAGTAAAATGCTCTTAAAAAAGAAGAAATATGATATAGGTATAAAAATTATTATTGAAATAACATGAGTCTGTCATAAAGACCCAGAGCAAACTACTAATTGATCACCCTTTTGCAAAAATAATATAAAGCTTTGAATATGTAGTTTATACCCAACATACAGTCATGTATCAGTTAATAAAGGGAACACGTTCTGAGAAATGTGGTGTTAGGCTATTTCATCATTGTACAGTCATGTCATAGAGTATACTTACACAAACTGAGATGGCCATGACGTTACTGGTAAATAATCTCATGGGACCATCATTCTATATGCAACCCATAATTGACCTAAATACCTTTATACCACTCATGACTGTATAAAGGAAATAAATAAAGTCTTGGGCAACCTAAGACAAAATGATATGCCTACTTTGGTCACTTCACACACACACACACACACACACACACACACACACACACACACTTTTTTTCAGTGCTTTTAATCATTCCATATGTCCCTTGTCTTCCCATAATTTAACTTCAAAAATAATCTCTTCATTTCTCCCAATCTCAGGTCATCAATGGGAAACAGTAAGAGTGATCAATCACTTTGCCTTTGATTTAAATGAATTTCTAATCTCATCACACCTACATGTGAATATAGGTTTTATAAGCCATGAGGAGACATCAGTGGATGCACTTCATAAGTAGCATCACTTTACTCAGGGTGAGTTTTAATTGCCATCTATGTGAAAGATCATTTTGGGAGGAGTGATATCTACTATTCATGGTTCCAAGGTGAGTTTTAGCCTGGACCTATGCATAAAATAGAATCTATGCATAAAAACTGACCTAAGATATAGCAGTTATCTCTCTTCATTTACTGAGTGGACTCTGGATCCCCAGTCTCAACTAGATTGTCTTAGATTATAGGTTTCTCCGGGTAAGTACCTGTAATTAGTAAAAATAACAATATTAATACTAATTCAATTTTATATTTTTATAATACAAAGTTGAATAAACCTTTTGATATCCTAAATCGCATTGGATTATCATGATAAACAGCTGAGATATATGGTATTAGCGTGTTATTTTGCAGATAACAAGACCGAGGTTTATAGACTGAGAAAGGGCTGCCCCTTGAGCAGTTTTCAATTCCTGTAGGACTGGATTGAATTCATCAAAACACAGCTAGCAAGAACCCTCAATTGTCCAGAATATTGTGCTCCACATTTAAAGTATAAGAAGTCAAACCCTTCCTGGGACTGAAAGAGTAAAATTCAGTAAGGATTGAGAAAAAGCAGTCCTGCCATTAATCAGGTGGGGAGGACAGACAGATAAAGCCAGCTGCAAAGTTAACAGAAAACACTGTTTCTCCCAGGGTCATGTAGCAGTTGTAAAATGCCATAAGGACCCCTTCATCCCTTGAGTGATTACTGCTTTCCTACAACTGATGCCCAGACCTGCTTCACTATTGACATTTATTACTGGGAATACCAATTGGCTAAGCCACCCTGGCCTCATGACAGAATCCAATCCCTAGTTATTTCCTCTTTCCTCAGATCCCACTTTACAAACTCCAACCAATCCAGAATTTGCCACTGTCTCTCTAGGTCCTTTTCAGAATCTTCCAGTTGAAACCTAAATGTTATCAAAGATTATTTCTTCCTTTTTTAAAATCAAGAATCAGTCGATCCATAGTTCCTGAGTGTCCCTCCCTCAATGCAATGAGTCAATAAATCTGATGTTGTCAGACTAAAGACTTGACTAATAAGGCTTTAGTAGAAAAAAGCAAATAAGTTACATCAAAAGAAATACTTGTTTAATTTAAAGGTTTTTATAAAAGATACTTCCTATTCTCAGTCATCATTCCTGAATGATGATTACTCATAATTCAGAATAATGACCCAGAGACTCTACTTGATTCTTACACATCAAAGGAGGATTCAGTTTGGTTCAAGGAACCATTTAAAATGAATGAAAATTGCACTTAGACATTTTATAATTATTAATCTCAATTAATAAACCAGTAGGATTTTCTATTTAAATCTCAGGTGAACAGAAAATTAAATTAGGCAGAATCCCCACCCCTGAACAATTCCATTAACCAACATTTCCCCAATAATTCATTGCATCTGTGTTCCTTATCTGAATGCCATGTTATCATTCCCTTCCATAGTGCTTCTTTTATATTTTGACCTTTAGAAAAGCAGGGAGGAGCAATAAACAATATTTGTACAATGCCTAGCAGAGAAGATTGTCACTTACTAATAAGTACAGTCTCCAACTTACTATGGTCCAACTTATGATTTTTCAACTTTATGGTGCAAAAGTAATACATATTCAGTAGAAACTACCATGAATTTTGAGCATTGATCTTTTGCTGGACTAGTAATAAATGATATGACACTCTCTTGCTGTGAAGGGCAGCAGCACTGAGCTACAGCTCCCACTCAGTCACAGGATCACAAGCGGAAGCAACTGGTACTGTATAGTGTACTGTGTTGCTCAGCTAGGATGTTCCAGAAGTTATATGTATTCAATGTATCTTCAACTTATGGTCTTTTCAACTTAAGATGTAGTTACTGGAACATAACCCCATTGTAAGTCAAGGTGCATTTGGACATTTTTTGTGTGCATGGTACTAAGAATTGAACCCAGGGGCATTCTACCTCTGAGCTACACCCCCAACCCTTTTAACTTTTTTGTTTGGAAACAGGGTCTCACTAGGTTGCTGAGACTGCCCTTGAACCTGTGATCCTCCTGTCTCAGTCTTCCAGGTACCAGGGTTACAAGTGTGTGCAACTATGCCCAGCCACATGTGTACTTTTTGATGATAACAACAGTAGTGGCAGTAATGGAGTTGGTGATATTGGGAGTCTGAAGAGCATGGAGTGTGAGCTCTGGTGGTAATTCAGCATTTTATAAATAATTAAAAGTACCACTACTCCTGGAAGAAATGAGAAAGTACCTTGGAATTTTCCTGCCAAAGAAGTACATAAGTCCCCAAGCATCCATGAAGGACTTCCTCCAAGATCCCCTGCAGATATCAAAAGCCATAGACACTCAAGACCATTATATAAAATGGCATAGTTCTTTGTATATAACTTACACCCATTTCCCAGATACTTTGTTTAAACTAATGTAGAAAAACTGTACATATTAAAGAGTAACATGATGTTTCAATACATGCATACACTATGCAGTGTTTAAATCAGGCTAAACACGTCTGTCTCATCATAATTTATTTATGGTAAAAACTTCCAAAAATTCTTTCTTTTAGCTTTTTGAAACATACAGTATATAATATATTTCCATAGTCACTGTACTGTGTAACAGCACACCAGCACTTTTTGCTCCAATAGAATTCTAACTTAGTACCCATTGATTACCCTTTCCCCATTCCTACTTCCCCCTACACTCTCCAGCCTCTGGCAACCAACATTCTACTCTTCTATGACATCAACTTTTTTAGATTTCACATAAGTGAGATCAAGTAGTATTTATCTTTCTCATACTCATACTTTAAATCATCTCTAGATTACTTATAATACCAAGTATGATGCAAATGCTATATAAATTGTAGTCATACCACATTGTATAGGGAATAAGGATAAGAAAAACATCTATTTTTTGAATATTTTCACTTTTCAGTTTGTTGAATTCATGGATATGGAACCCAAAGAAACAGAGCTGACTGTACTTCCTTTTTCCTTTTCTCCTTTCTCTGCCATAGTTAAATCTTATGGGAGAAAGTAATGAGAGGCAATGCAAAATAGAGATAGTATTAGTTTTAATACATGCCAGCTCACCACAATGCTAGGTACACAGAGCTTTTAAAATATATTTAATGACATTTAATCATACTAAATTGCACTAATATAGTGTCTTTCTAGTGTTATACATACATTTTATTTTCAGAGTAGATTTTTATTCACAACAAGTTTCAAGAAAAAGTACACATACCCGTGTCCCCTCACAAGACAGGCTCCCTCATTATCAACATCTAGCACCATATTTGTACATTTGTTATAATCAGTGAACCTACATTGACACATCCTTATCACCTAAAGTGTATAGTTTACATTACAGTTCATTCCTTGGGGTTGTTCATTCTTTGGGATTTACCAAATATAACATGACTTGTTATCTACCATTATGGTATCATATAGAATATTTTCACTGGCCTAAAAATCTTCTGTACCCCACCTACTCATCTCTTTTCATTGAATCCAAAATTATTTTGTCTTTCCAGAATGCCATGAAGTTGGAATCATTCAGTATATAGCCTTTTCAAATTGGCTTCTTTCCTTAATAATATGTATTTATGGTTCTTCCATATTATTTTATGACATATTACTTTAAAATTTTTTCATTCCTTTATTCATTGTGCTTTTTTTGAGTTCCCATGATGCCTCCATCCCTGCATTAGTTGCTGATGATGCAAATATTAAAACTCAATCATGCCCTGAAAATTAGCTCTATTTTAACACTTTTCAAGAAAGCAAAGGGGAATGAGTTACTGTTTATTTACTAGGCATAATCATAATTTGTAGGATTTCCTTATGATCTTTCTTGGAATTTCCATCTCTCTGGTTAAATTACTCATCTGCTAATGTACATTGTCTACACTTTTCATCAAAGTCCTTAACATATTAATCATAGGTATCTTATATTCCCAGTCTAATGAGTTCAAACTCTCTGCTTTTTCTGCCTTTTCTGAGTGTGGTTCTGATGCTTGCTTTATCACTTCAAACTGTGGAGGCTTTTGTTAATGTTTAATTTTGTTGCTTTTTAGCATGTTTTGTAATTTTCTGTTGTTGTTATTGAAAGCCAGATGTGATGTATTGGGTAAAATAAATGGAAATAGGCCTTTAATGTGAGACTTTTTGTTTATCTGGCTAAGAGTTAGGCTCTATTAATTGTTTGTTATAGCTGTAGATATTAGAGGCTAACATTTTCTCTAAGTTGATTTTCATCTCTGCTATATTTTTTTAGGGTCTAGATAGAGACTGCTTCTTAAATAGGGTCTTAGCTTTGCTGTTATTTCAGGTAAATTCTTTGTTAACCTACAGGAACCTGATTGATTTGGTAGTAATAACTCTATAATTTTATAATGAGATTTCAGTCTTTTAGTGACTTCATGTCCCTGGACTTATCTTCATAAGTATTTCTTGGATTTACCTCCCTTTGGGTAAGACAGGAAAACTAAAGCAATATAGAGTTGTGCATTTCCCTCTCGCAAGTAGGCTAGGCCTTGGTAAAACCTAAGTAGTTTAGGCTCTGATAAACTACTTTCACCTGAAGGCAGGTTTTTAAAAGAAGAACAGAGTGTTCTGGGCTAATCTTAAAATGATTACTTATCCTTTCTCCCTTCCAGAAGCATAAGGGGACCTTTATCTGATTTTTACCCTGAGAACTGATAAAACTCCTGTAGGTAAAACTCATGAAAGTGTGAGGTCTCCCTAAGATTATGTCCCATGAAGTTTATAATTCTTAAGTTCATTGATAATGGAACTCCAGAAATTCAATAACTATAGTTTTTAATTTTTCTTTAAATTTATGCATAAAACACAACAAAGCATACATATTACTGAAGCGCCATATAATGTGTTCATACATGTACACATTGCATTCAATTAGAGATTAAGTGTTCCTACTAGTACTGGCTTAAGCTCGAGGATTCTGATCCCAGTACACTATAATTGTCAGTATTTGGAGGTTAGAGTTTGTCCTGTGAATTTGATTATCTGATGGGTCTAAGAGTTGATAATCTTCCATCTATTAGCCTTATTTGTGGATATGTGGATGGGAGCAACATTTTCTAAACTCATTTTAGTATTATTTTTCAATCGTAAGTCATAACTAAATGAAAAATTTGAAGGTAAAGATTTCTGTCATCTGAATTTTTTTAGTTTTTTTCTTCAGTGTTTACTGCTACACTAACTTGGCCCTAGACTCCTTATTATCACACCAATGGATTATGCATATGTCCAAACTCATAAAACTGTATAAATTGCATATATGCAATTTTTAATATCAATTATGTCCAATGAATCTGTTAAAAATAAATTAAAAATGTATGTGGTTCTTACCTGTCCCCCAATGTTAATCCTTGGAATGAGATACTTTTAAGGACATTTGAAATATATCCTAGATTCTCTTCACCTGTAGTCTCCATTCTAAAAACTCTCTTTAGTGTCTCCCTTTCACACATTCTGCAACAATCTGCTCTTCTTTTCTGGAAAACACTACATTTTTCCCTTTGTATAGCCAGTTTCTCAAGCCTTTTCTAGCTAATTTAAATAATCTCTTCCTCCTTTGAAATTCAATTGTAAACATGACTACTACCTTGCTTTACCTCATTCTTCCTATATTTTTCCACTGTGTGAGTTTTGTCTTCTTATTTAAATGTTAAGGTTTAATGGAAGCAGGAACCAGATCTTCTAATGTTTACATTGCTCTTACACCAAATATCTAGGCACTTATTAAGGAGTGACAAAGAATTATTGATGGATTATTATATATCAATATTTGGTAGGAAATTACGACTCCCCTGTAGAGTGATTTATAGACATAAACACCAACCTGCTCTTTAATTCCAAAAAAGCAAGTCACCTCTAGATTTTAAGAGCTGATAATTAAGACACCTCATATATATTAATAGATGGACCATGGATCATTTTTCAAATCCTCTCTCCAAATTCTTTTTGCAGACTGTGAAGAGCTGTTTTTGGAAACTGCATTAGAAATGCAGAGGGAAAGGCTTGGTTGGGAGGAACAGGATCAGCTTTCTACCCCGTGCCTGGCAGAGGTTGTGGCTGCTTTCCATGTGGAGCTTTAAATCAAACTGAATTTGTGGTGCCTAAGCAGCTTCTAGAACTACAGGGGGTTTGTCCATAGCAGTTACACAGAATTAAATAGTTTAATGCAATGAGATTTGTCAATATCAGGAAGAAAATGGAGAGAGCAAAAGTCAATGGAAACAATGAAGATACTAAATTCCCAATTTTTTCTTGGTTAAGTATGTGTTGAGAAAAGGAGCAAGAAGTATACCTTTATTCAGAAAGAAAAACTATTAATAGAAAGACTAGCAGTAAGATATAGTATCAAAAATTCAGTTATGAAAATCCTTATACTTGTATAGTTCAGTGATGGTACATAAATATAAAGGGCAAAATAAACTTACTCAAGCTATAAATGCCAGGTGTGTACATATGAATATATATATATATATATATATATATATATATATATATATATATGTATATATTGTTGGAAGGAAACAGAAATAGCATTGATTTTAAAAGCATGTCTATTTGGAATATAATTTGAACTTCAGATTTTAGTAGAGGAGACTCTCAAATTCTAGAAACTCTCTTCCATGAACCTAACTTTAAACACTTCCTTCTCTCAAAAAGGAGCCAGAAGAGAATAATCAAAGTCAATTCTAAATGTCAATAAATGTAAATAAAATTTTTTTTTGCAGAAGCCAAAATTTAAATAATCTTCCTTCTGATAATGAAATGTTTATGTATAATAACATTCCTTTGCATGTGTAAAGTGTGACTTACTTTTAAAATAAATTTAACCCATTTCACTCTCACAATGAGTTAAGGTAAGTATGGTAGTTATTTTTCTAACTCTTATTTATTTATTTGTACTGTGAATTGAACCCAAGGGCATTCTACCTCTGTACTGTTTTATTTTTTTTTTTTTCATTTTTGAAACAAGGCCTCACTAAGTTGCTGAGGCTAGTCTCAAAACTATGATCCTCCTGTCCCAGCCTCCCAAGTACTGGGATTATAGGCATTCACCACCAAGCCTGGCTTTTTCCCCAAATTTAAACATGAGCTAAACTAAGACACCATGGAGTTCATTACTTTGTAAGGTCCCAGCTTGAGTCTGTCAAGGAGAAGCCTATACTTGAAACCCAGTTTTGTTCTTACCACCATTGTCTTTTCCAACTTTATGATCAGTGCCAGTATATCAAAGGGATCCTCTCTATACTCATACTCATATGTCCAAAAAGAAGGTAGGAATTGCTTGTGGTTCCCCAATTTTCCATATAAAATATTTCATTCTTACAAATATATGTATTTGAAAACCTCCACTAGAACTTAACTACAGGTTTGTCACCACTTTGACTCATGATTGACTTCTTCTTTGGGCAAAGGCAGGAGGATACAGAAAAAGTCAGCAGGGTGCCAACTTTCGCCTCACTCAGGAGGTAACTGATCACTGGTGAAAATATAACTTCAAAGGAACCGGGTTGTACCCTTCAGGAAAGAATCCTGTCAACTCAGTTTCTCTGCAAAGAACACCTGTTCCTGGCCATTCAAAGCCCTTTGCAACTTCACTTGAGAAAGCAAGAAGCAGAATGTCACAGAAAGGAATATTTCTCCTGGGGAGGGGAAGCATAAGGGCAAATGTGTAGCATGTCTATACAAACCAGTGCCATGGGGGTGGGATGAACATCACTGGGGAATTAGGGAATAGTGCACATTACTGTATTGAACAATAAGCAGGAGAAAAGAATAGGCTTCTCACTGATATTTGGGGATAGAAGGCTACTAACCACCTTTGGTTGACTTTTCATATAGCAGCCATTTTAAGCCCCCTTTCTTTATCCCTTTATCTCATTGCTGTAAACATTCTAAACTATAATATAATATGTATACTCTTACAGATTTTTTCCTTCATGCTATGGCACAAAAACCCAACTGATATTCATAAACTCAGTTTAGCACGTGGAATCCAATGTTTCTTTTTGCCACACAAATCACGTTTGCTTCATTTATCAAAGCTTAGTGACACTAATATTTCTTGTTGCTAAATGAATTCTCATTTCTCTTCTTTCCTGATTGTTCTTCAGGTCAAATGCCATATTTTGTATTTTCTTATTGGAATTCTCACATGTACATATATCCAGCCAGAACTTTCTGTGCCTACCAGAGACCTGGGTAGGGAGACTCTGTAACCATCTGTACACTTAACATGACTGCTCTCTATCCAAATCAAACCATTTAAGCCAAGACTATTATCTTTATTTTAGGCTCCTCAAAGAACATCTTGGAGAAAAAGAAGTTGAGTTGGCACTCATCTTTGATTCAGTCGTGGAGGCTGACCTGGCTAATTATACCTGCCATGTAGAAAACCGAAATGGACGAAAACATGCCAGTGTTTTGCTGCGTAAAAAGGGTATTTATCTTTAGCTATAAGTATGATTTGCTTAACGACAAATAACTATTAATGTTAGATATGTTTACTGGCCTTATTTTGTCATTAACTATAAGTGTATGTTAATCTTTTGTCTTTTTAAGGAACAATACTACTCTTGCTGTACATATTAGCAAAAATGGCTGACATCCAACACCACTCCTAGTGCTGTTGAATGAATAAATGAGATGAAGTATTGTTATACACTAAATCAATTTAGATAAAATATACCTTGATTATAAGTAACACACAAAATTACATATATACAATCAAACCCTTCTTCATATTTCATTCTTATTTCTTACATTACTTAAATAAAACACTAGATATTATATTATAAAATGAGAAGTGAAGTTGCTTTTTTATTCCTTGACTAAAAATAAATAAAACAATTAATAGTACCACATAATAATCTTACCATTATTAGCATAAAATTATAAACCATGTTTCATGATATATATTGCTATTAAGAGGCCTTTAGCAGTGCATATGTTCCTAAATAAATTGGCATTTATGGGGATCTTTCTCTAGAGTCAGTTCTAGATTGGGGAAATTGTATATAATTGGCAAAGAAAAAACTCAAAATTTATAAAGGCAATGAAGCAAGCATGGGAACAACACAATGATCTCAGTGGCTAGAGAAGTTTCTAAATTGGCTCTTGCCTTGATTCTTGATTACTGCAAAAGGTGAAGTATTTTGTGTGCTTCTGGCAAAAGTTTTGTAAGTGTAGCAGAACAAATGTTCTTATTGTCTAGGCTATAAAGCAATAGAACAGATTCAATCAGCAAGGTTACTAGTTGTACCTCCTAGCCAGGATACAATTTCTATTTTCCAGCCAGCCCTAATACTTGAGCATGACCAGAAGCTCTGGAAGAATCAAGGAAGTGTCATTATTCCAGGAATAATGCGTCTATCCCCCTAGTACCATTTCTTACTCGATTGGACTTGGTTCTGTCTTAAAAGAAAGTAGTATTTACGTATAAATGAATCTACTATGGAAAGTGAAATTAGGAGACCCAGGCTCAGGATATCCTGTTTCAGCCACCTGGGGCAGTAGGACTAATTTGTCTGATTAGACTCCTTGAATTTTAGTTTCCTCATCTATAAAATAGGGATAATAATATCTATCTTGTTGAGTTATTTTGAGGTTCAAATGATAGTGATATAATGGATGTGAAGTGTCTAATGCCTAAGCAATGTTTGGTTTTATCCTGAACTTGGATAATTTCTCCTATGTGCTAGGTAACCACTTAGTCCACCTACAAGAAGGGCAGGCACTGACCATGTCCAGATACCATGTGGCAAAATCACTTTGTTCCTGTCCATTTCAGTCTTTTTTCAGGTTTATAGATCCTCTAAGCCATAGTCAACTGCTGTACTTCTGTATTCTCCGCAACCTAGTGCCTAGATATTATTAGGTACTTAGAATATATTCCGGTTGAACACATGATTAAAATTCTCTTTTATTATTGAGGATTCACATGCAGCAAGCACTATGCTTGGTGTTGGGGAATAGACTGCTAGATAAGATAGCTAGTCCCAAATCTTGTGACACTTGTAGTCTTTGGGGATGTGAGAAGGCAAAGAAAGACAAACATCGAACATTTATCTATAATATATATACACATATATATTAAGGAAAAAAGGTATATAGTGTTACAATTTTTAAAAACCTTCTATGAGGAACCATAATGAGGTTTCCTCTAATTCAGCCAGTGGGGACAGAATCTTCTTTTAGTTTTAAAATATCATCTCTCTTAAATAAGGAAAGCAACAAACAGAAGTCTTTAAATTTCTAAAATATGCCACTAAAAACCAAGACACACTGTACAACTCTGCTACCTCCCATGGCTCTTCTATATGTCTAAAATTATGGATAACTGACAATATTAATTCTCATCTTCCTGATACTTAAATATTGATGTTTCCCAGGTTTCAGGTTTCCTCACTCATTTGCTAGATGATTTCATTAAATCTCTATCTCATAATTTTTTCTTATCATTTAAGATAAGATCACAGATTAAATCTCTTTACTAATAATTTTATACTTCTCCCATTCCATTGTGCTGGTGCTCTAAGACATTTTTAATTCAACGGATTTTTTTTACACTTAATATATTTTATATACTAGGGATACAATGGTAAATAAGGGAGTTAAAGTATATTTCGGTTCTAACAACTCTCAAATTTATATATCTGACCTGGACTTCTCACTTAAACTCCAGACTTATATTCTTATTTGCCTACTCAACAATGCCTTTTAAAAATCTAATAGGCATGTCATGCTTAGCTTGTCCCAAACAAGATTTCTACTTCCTCCTCTCTACAAACCTGATCCTCTGGTCTCTTTTTTCATCTCTTATCGCCAACCTCCTAGTTGCTCATGACAGTATCCTTGGGGTCATCTTTGCTCTTCCTTTTCTCTACTCACATTCTATATCCATTGCACCAGAAAATCCCATGGCTCTACTTTCAAAGTCTATTCAGACTTCAACCTCTTCCCCCACCTTCACTGCCCACACACCCCCAGAATCTGAGCCACCAACACCAAATCCCAAAACCTTACTATGCCCTATAAGGCACTACATGATCTGTCGTTATTTCTGATCTCACTTTCTATTACACTCTACCTCAAACATCATACACAGTAGCCTCTTTTCTATTTCTCATTCTCACTAAGCATAGTCCTGCCTCAAATCTTTCACACTTGAAATTTCCTTTGTCTAAACACTTTTCTCCCTAGATGTCCCTGTGGCTCCCTTATTTCACACAGGTCTCTTCTTATATACTGCCTCTTCAATAGGCTTTCCATGGCCACCCTGTATAAAATACAATTATATTTCATTTTCTCTTTCCTCTAAATTGACTCCATTTATTTTTATTGTTTCTATTACATTGTATATCTGTTTGACTTTTGTCATCTCCTCCCATAGAAAGTAAACTCCATGAAAACAAATACTTTAACTGCCTTATTTAGTGTTGTATCCCCAATGCATACGAAATATTAAGTGCTCAAAAATATCTGTTGGA
This sequence comes from Graphiurus murinus, assembly GCA_004027655.1. Lineage (NCBI taxonomy): Eukaryota > Metazoa > Chordata > Mammalia > Rodentia > Gliridae > Graphiurus > Graphiurus murinus. The sequence continues at coordinate 60,960 of PVLC010000343.1, read as the reverse complement.
GCCAGGCGTGGTGGCGCACACTTGTAATCCCAGCATTTGGGAAGCTAAGACCAGAGGATCCGGGTTCCCGACCAGCCTCAGCTACCTAGTGAGGCACTCCACAACTTAGTGAGACCCAGTTTCAAAATAAAGAATAAAAAAATAGGGCTGGGGGTATAGCTCGGAGGTAGAATGCCCCTGAGTTCAATCCCCAGTACTGCAAAAAAGAAAAAAAAAAAAAAAAAAAAATATATATATATATATATATATATATATATATATATATATATATATATGTTGGATTAAAATTTTCATAGAGGACCAGCACAATGAGGTGGGGGGAGGATAAAAGGATTGGTAAAGATAAAATTTGATCTGTTATCTTGTCCTGGCTAATGTCTGTCATGGATTACCTAAATGCATATTTTTCTCTTCAATTATTTTTGGTTTTCAAGCTTGGCATTAAAAACTCAAAGGCTGTGAAGTCAGGCATATAGAGAATTTTCATAAGGGCCAGATATTAGAAAAACCAAAACAGACTGGAGAAAACATACTTTGCTTTAAATGGCAAGCCACTACTCTATTCCACTAGAATTTTGCCATACTTTCTGGAATGTGGGCCCAGTCATATGAGAGCTTAAATTTTTTTCAGGTCAAGCTGAAAGACTGGATATAAAACTTTCTCATTTTTCAATATTAGTATTCATTTTACTCAAAACAATGTGAAATACAACAAAACCATTTTGGTCCATAATATTCCAGGTTATACACTCTATTCTAGGTAGCAGTTAATTGTTTTTACTATGCTTGGTAAAAGAATGCAGTTAGTCTTTCCACATATGGTATCTTCAGGAGTTTTTTCTCAACAGTATGCTATTACCGCAAAGAGCAAGAATCCCCATGACTCTGCGCTGATTTTTTAGTCAGACGAAGAAGCTTTGGGTTGTTTTGGGAAACTTCAGACATTTCCTTTGGAGTTGGACATTTTAGACTTTATCACAGCACAGATTGACTTCACTCACTGTAGTTTTCCCACCTAGAATAAGAATATGACTTGTTTTATGGAACAAAAACTTCTAATTGAGCTGTAAGTCAGATATTTAAAATGCTCTAAATGATCATTATGGAGAAGAAACATGTGATGAATCCTTTTATAAACTAAAAAGGGCCTTCTGTAAAATGAAAACTCATGTCCCATATATCCAATTAACAGAGTCAGGTTGTGTAAAAGCAAGACATCTTTACCTATGCATCATCTACTGGCACTCACCACTTTCTTATTCTCTGATGAGCCAGTAAGTAGAACTAAATTTTAGGAAGTGGTTCATGCTCTATTTTTCCTTTGGTAAGCCTAGACTGAATTTAGGCTAAAATTTTCTAATAATTATTTATGCTTCTCTACAAATACTTCTTTTCCACAGAGATGTATCCCTGAATCTCTCTTTTCATTTAAAATGCTACTGCTCCTCTCTGACTCCCCAGAACATATAGGAAGTTTTTTTAGTCTGTTCAGGTTTCTTCAACAAAATGCTTTAGACTGAGTAATTTATAAAAAACAGAAATGTGCTTTTCACAATTCTAGCATCTGGGAAGTCTAAGATGAAGGCACTTCCAGATTTGTGTGGTGGGGAGCTGATCCTCATTTTCATCTGAAACCCGATCAGAGTGACCTTTACCGTCCATATTTCTACCAAAATCCTGATCATGACCACTTAGGTAATCCCTAAGAATATTGAAGCTTTCCCTACAGACCTCATTTCGTTCTGAGCCCTCACCAGACTCTCTCTAGGCTCTTTCCATGGCAATGGACTTCAAAAATCTTCTAGTCTCTGATCACTTCTCTGTTTCTGATATTTACATGTATTTGGATATTTGTTACAGTGAGACCTTGTTTCTTGGTATCAATTTCTGTCTTAGTCCATTTGAATGCTGTAACAAAATACCTTAGATTAAGTAATATGTAAATAACAGACAGTTATTGCTTAGGGTTCTGGAGGCTAGGATGTTCAAGATCAAGGTTCCAGTACATTTGTTGAGTGATAAGGGCTCATTCCTCAAAAGATGGTACATTCTAACATTCTACGTGCCGTTACATGTTAAAAGGAGCAAACAGTCTTCCTAAGGACTCCTTTATAAGGGCACTAATCCCATTCATGAGATGCACTAATCCCATGCACTCACAAGCTAATCACCTCCCAAAGATTCCATGTGTTAATACCATAACTTTGGGGGTTAGGTTTAAACATATGCAGTTTGAAAAGACAACAAGATAACAAGATCAGTTTGCAGCAGAAGTCCTCAGGTAGGATCCCCTAATTTGCTTCCCTACTTATAAGTCAGAGAAGCAAGTTCAAATATTCACACAGGGAGAAGGGGAGATATTGGGAAGGAAACACACTAATTAATGGCATAAGCATATATGAATATATCACTAAGAATCTATCATGTATGATAATGCACCAGTAAAAATTATTGAAAGAATTCCCAATCTTCTCTCTAACCCCTTGGCTTTACCTGCTATTTGTCCCATTCTATAATATGACCTTTGTGTTCAAACTAAAGAAATAGCTGGAGTCAAAATAAGAAGGATAAAAAGAACTATACTCATACTTTGGACACCTAGAAAGTCACAACCCCATAAATATCTGTTGTTATGTCTACAGCTATCCTTATGAAGAGTATACAACACAACCCAAATAAAATGACTTTGAGTTCTTAGGGAATATCCCTAGAAGTATAGATCCTGTTGAGATGGGAATTGAAATTAGAAAATAAAAGAAAAGCAAGGGGTCATTTGGGTGTTGGCAATTCTTCCCTGTGACTATAGGATAGATGTTTCTCTTTTGATGTGACTGCCTGGGATAAATCAACAAATATTGGTAGAGTCCCAGAGCCTAAGTCCACAGTTTTCAACTTAAATAGCCATCATTCTATAATATTCTTCAAAGACATTTTCTATAAAACGGACCCCCAAACACCACGAAGGTACTTTTCACACCATGGTTTTTTTCCATAAATTTACTGCTGAAAAAGCTGTTCCTTGGAAGGACAAATTGTTTCTGCTGCTGAAGTTTTTCATCCACCAATAGATAAACATAGTAAAAGTTCCTATTAAGTGACTTTGAAAACAGTTAAAAGCTGTTCTGATGAGAGAGAGACAGAGAGGGGGAGAGGGAAGGAGGGGGGAGAGAATATAAATGAGGATAACATTTATAGCATAAAATTAACATCTTACAACAGAAAAACTATTTCAAATCAAGTCAGTCATTGTCCTAAGGTGAAAGAAATAAGCTGGTTGTCAGTATAACAAAGAAAATTGTATTGTTTCCAATATAACATTGGTTATTAGTACTGTATAATCGATGTAAGGTATTGAGAAAACAAGCAAATTTTGTGCCTGCATCCCTACAGGGTTCTCTTAAGCAAGCTTGCTTTATCTGCCACATAGAAGTAGGCAGTGGTTCCTGGGGAGCCACTTTCTATATAAGGGGCAGGAAGTAGAGCGAAATGTGTTGTGAAATTTTTTTAACTTAAAATTTGCTTAATTTTAAAGATGAAATCTTCTTGCAGCAGGCAGGACAGAGACAGACTCCAATTTCCTATCCCTACTCATTATGTGTCCTCTCATAATGTTCCTTATTGACATAGCTTGTCCTTCACAGTATCCCCACTTTATTCTTTTTTCCATCCTTCTCCCTCTTTTCTTACTCAAAAGGGTAACATTTGTTTATGTTTCTTACATATCCACTCCACATTTTTCCTAATTGGCTGTGCTGTTTCTGGCCACCATCATCTCTTCTCTTACCTCACTTTTTTTTATAAGACTAAATTCCATTTATCTGCACAAAACATAATACTTTCTTTATACACTGGACTCTAGGGAACCCATCCTTCCTCCCTGACTATAGCTACAGTATTTTGCGTACCACCCAATGAGGTGTCTGAGATATTCCCAGTTATTTTATTTTTCCTGGTATATTGTAGTTCATCTTTTTCACTTGAAACAGAAAGGTCAGAAGAACCAACATACACCAGAAGTCACATGTTCAGAAAATACTATCAATGATTCTTGGGAAAAAGGGAGAAGGTTTTCTGTTGTCACTTTCCAAGCTAGAGAGAGCATATAAAGCTGTGGTATAATAGGTATAATAAAAACAACCTTGAATTTAAAGTTAGGAGACCTGGGCTTTTTCCTATTTTGGCAACTTCTTAGATATATGACCATGGATAAGTGACTTAAATTACTGTCTCAAATTCTTCATGTATAGATTTATAGTAATAATATTTGTGCTATAGGATTATTCATGGATTAGGTAATAGACTGGTTGAAGTTTTTATCTATAATATATATGTTATATATATTCTATATATAAGTATGTATATATATTACATACTTATCTTTTTATGAACCGAAATATGCTAAATGTATCTTCATTGTTATATTGAGCCAGACTAATTTCTCTTAAGTAATGATCCTACATAGAGGTAACAGACATTCATAGAGAAAGGTTGACTATGTTTTTTCAAGAGTGACATCCTAGTCAGGCATGGTGGCACATGCCCACAATCCCAGTACTTGGAAGGTTGAGACAGAAGGGTCACAGATTCGAGGCTAGCCTCAGCAACTAAGTGAAACTTTCAGCAACTTAGCAAGAACCTGTTTCAAAATATAAAATAATTATAAAAGGACTTGGGGTGATGTTTGGAGATAGAATGCCTCTCGGTTCAATCCCTGGCACCAAAACAAAAACAAAAGAGATATACTGTTATAGTCAGCAATTTGATTTTGACAGTGCCTCAGAATTGATTCATCTAGAGAGACTGGCTGATGCCAACCAAACTCAGAAGCAACTGATGTACCCACATTGCCAGTTTTTTGTTACATGGCAAGCTGAATTCATAATAGAATCATCACTTGGTAATTATGAAATTAGATTAAAAGGAGGTCAGATAATCTTGTGGTCAATTTCATTTCATTATAATAAGACCACAAAATGTTCTTGTCCTTCAGTGGGAAATATATCACTGCTCTGCTGTTCCTCAAATTTAGAATTTCTCCTCTGGATACAGCTGAACTCATTCTAAATTCTCCTGTGACTTTCTACTTACCTACATTCTATGATACCATTCCTTCTTTTGATGATACACTTTTTTGATTTGTTAATATAACTAATTAAGATACATATAATTCGCTGTTCCCTGAGCCTGGGAGACATTATGTGTCCTTCCATTATGTGTTGATTTAACTATCTCAACTTTCAGAGTTCTAAGGATGCCCCGCTGGGGCAACCCAAGGTTGGCATAGCCTGGTGCTGGCCAAAGAGGCCAAGTGATTAGCCTGGATTTCTCATTCTGTTTTAATTCCTTGGTGCATATTATATCACATATATATTAGAGTAATTTACTCAAATAAGTAAGGGAAATGGGTAAGCCAATTTCCTGTGCTTACCTTGTATTAGATTATGTCCTACTGGGGTTAAGTGAAATAGTTAAATCTCGCAAGTTCATTAGATTTTATTTGATTCTGAAAGTAATTTTATGTTCTTCTGTAGAAGAATAAGGCCTATAGCCTGAAAAATATGTACAAGATGGTAATCTTGCCAAACTAATAAGACAATTTAACAAAAACAAAACATTGGCCCTGGAACCAGAACAAAGCAACTTTAATAGTCCCCTGAAATACAGTTAAAGCAAAGGTATATGTGTGAAATAAGATTGAATTAAGAAATAAATTGGGAGTGATTGTCCCTTTTCAGATAGACTTAACACCTTTAATAATAAATTAGTCAAATATTTATAAGTTAATTTTACAAAAATTTTATTTGTATAAATATATCAAGAGCAAAGCTTAAAGCAAGACTATTCTTGAAAGAAAAGCAGAAGGGGTAATAAGTTTTACATATTAGAAATCTGGGGAAATCCTATGTGTTCCTGATCTAATTATCTTTTCCTGTTTATTGTGTTTGTTTCAGATTTAATTTACAAAATTGAGCTTGCAGGGGGCCTGGGAGCAATCTTCCTCCTCTTTGTACTGCTAGTGGTCATCTACAAATGCTACAACATTGAACTGATGCTCTTCTATCGACAGCGTTTTGGAGGTGATGAAACTACTGATGGTAGGCTATCTCTTATTTTTCAAATTATATTAAAAACATTGATTTATGATTATGTGATATAACCCCATTATTAGGAAATACACATTGAAATATTTAGGGGTAAAGGACTATGCCACTTACCCTTAAATTATTTAGAAAAAAAATTTTCGTAATGCTCCCATATATTTGAAATTATTTCCAAATAAAAATATTTAATAAGGTATTATTAGTTAGTCAGGAGATAAAACAATTGCTGTCAAAGCCATTTCCCCTTAGTAAGAAACAAATTAAGAAGCAATTCCATGTTTTAATCCTGGCTAAATGGGAGGCTGAGGCAGGGGAATCACAAATTCGAGGCCTGCCTAGGCAACTTAAAAGACTCTATCTCAAAATAAAATAAAAATGGTTGGGGACATAGCTCAGTGGTATAACTTGCCCAGCATGTACAAGGCTGTGAGTTTAATCCCTAATATGCAAAAAAAAAATCAAAAAAAATAATTTCCATGTTTTTCTTCAGAAAATTCAAATTTAGTTACAGATAATATTTAGCCATTGCTGCCATCAAGAAAACAAGCATGCAAGAAACAGATTAGAAGCTTTGGAGATACTCCATTTACGCCTCAAAGTACATGAACCTACATATTTTAGATGTGTATAGCACCATTATCAAGGATGATTTAAAAGATAATTCAAAATGATGTGTCTTATAATTTTCTTTTCCTTTTTTTTTTTTTCTTCGATACTGAGGATTGAACCTAGGGGCATTCTACCTCTGAGCTACACCCCCAGCTTTATTTTTTTATTCTTTATCTTGAAACAGGGTCTCACTGAGTTGTGGATGGCCTCACTAAGTAGCTGAGGCTGGCCATGAATCTGTAATCCTCCTGTCTCAGCCTCCCCAATAATGGGATTACAAGCATACACCACCATGCCCAGTTTATAATTTTCTTATATTTGCTTTTTATGGTGTTGGAAACCTGTGAATGAAGTATTAATAAATCATTGTACTGAGCCTTATTTCTTTGAACTTTCAAAAAAAAGTTTGAATTTTTTTTGAGAGAACAAATTGCCAAGTTTCCAAAATCAATATAAATAAGAAATCATGACATTGGTTTCTTATAAAGTCCTTGTCACCAAACTATGGTAAGCCTTGGAAACATGCATTCAAAATACCTTCAGTAACATTTTTTAAAAGATATATAATTTGTAAATCATTTATTTTATTTTATTGCTAGGGATTGAACCCAGGGGCATTCTACCTCTTCGCTACACCTCTAGCCCTTTTTTTTTTTTTTTTTTTTTTTTTTTTTTTTTTTTTTTTTTTTTTTTTTTTTTTTTTTTTGGCGGTACTGGGGATTGAACTCAGGGGCATTCTACCTCCGAGCTATACCCCCAGCCCTATTTTTTATTATTCTTTATTTTGAAACCGAGTCTCACTAAGTTGCGGAGTGCCTCACTAGGTAGCTGAGGCTGGCCGCGAACCCGGATCCTCCCGTCTCAGCCTCCCGAATGCTGGGATTACAAGCGTGCGCCACCACGCCCGGCTACCTCTAGCCCTTTTTAGTTTTTGTTTTGAAACAGTGTCTGGGTAAGTTGCTGAGAGTCTCACTACATTTTGGAGGCTGGCCTTGAACCTTTGCCACACACCTGAATGGGATTAAAGGTGTGTACCATCATGCCCAAGATAAATCATTACTTTAAAAGGTAGATTTAGAACTTATTTTTATTATTCTGAAATAATGAAAGTTAGAGATTTTGTTTCTTTTGTTGAGTTGATCATCTTACCTCAAAGATGAGTTTATGGTTCCTATTTTTATAGTGATAGGTGCAACATCAAAATTTTTGAGGAATTTCTTATTTCAGTCTCATTGTTTCTATTATGTAAATGGCTACACTATATGAGTGGGTTTTAATTGACTTTTATGTTTTCACAGTAAATTAAAGAAATGCTCCATGAAAATGAACATGCATATGCATATGTGCATTTCTTTCATTTTCAAACTGTGCATTTACTCAACAATTATAGCAGCCTGTTTAAAAGTGCTACTGGCTCTAGAATCACAGATATTTTCAAAATGAGATATTAGAGTCTGTTCTAACTATACGTATACATTACAACTCTATATATGAAAATGTGATCAGTTACCCTTTATTCCTCTTTATAACAGTTACTATGAAAAATCTGACTCTTACCTATACACATAAATAACTAGATGAAATATGTTATTGAGGAAAATATCACTGGTTCCCAGATGCCAACAGGTGGTTAAAGTATCCAATGGGAGGTAAAATATACACTGTCTATATAAAATAACACAAAATGGTGTATTCTGTGATTCAATTGAGTCATGATTATGAGAACTTATCTCTTTAAAGGATGATACAATTCAGTTAATATGCAATAATTGATTACTTTCCTCACCCATATCCAATAACTCAGAGTAACTGATTAGTTGCAGTATGCACTTACAAGATAAGTTCATACTAATAATGTTACATTTTCAGGTATCAAATGTTCCATTTTGCATTTTTATAGATAATGTGGCCCATGTGGTTCAAAAGTGTGCAGTAATTAAGAGTTTTTAAATTAGAGAATTGTATGTATTGTTTCAGAATCCATTGTCTGGGGAAAAATGCAATATGAGAAGAGGGTACTAATTAAAGGGTTTTCATTAGGAAACAGTTAAAATATTTTATATTCCTACAAGGAACATTGAACCTTAAGTACACAACCTCTGTACTAGTTGAATGGAATTCTAAAAAGTCTGCAGGTATGTAGTGTAAGTGAATAAATGAATTTTAACTTTCTTCCAGAAATATCCATTTGCATGTTACCAAATCAGCCAGATAAGCTACAAAATTTTTATTACTTCATTTAAATATTTTGGCATCTCATAAATACAACTTTACTCATATATTTTTTCTTCACATTTTCTCTTTGACCATATCGATAGTGACATTTCCTGCAAGTTCTTATAAACATATTTTGTTTTGTATGATAAATTCATCCAACAAGCTTTGACTTCTTAGCCATTTTTAATTTAATCCATTTCATTTCAACCCACCAAATAATGGCTGCTTCATTTATTTGCCCTTTCAGTTTTTCAGTCATTGAATATTTGTCTACCATGTGGCAGGCAATATGCATGATGTGGTTACTTATATTCTTTGTCTAGGTTGATGTTTCACATACACATGAGAGCTATAATAGGCACTGAGTATATCATAAGCAACAAGGATACACAGTCTTTTTAATTTAGAAGCTAAGCATTTAGTACTCTGTTTAGCATAGCTCCAGAAGAACTGGGCTGTAACAGGAATGGCTTCCTGATGATGAACAAGATTAAAATTAGATTTAAAAACAGGGAAGGACAGGTGTGACAACAGGAAAATTCTTCCACAAATAGCTTGGTTCTCTTCTTCATAACTTCTGTCTTCATTAGGAAGAGCATACCTATCATGGCCACTGTGCCAGCCCTCCACCTTCTAATGCTCCATCAGCATTGTGCTCTATTTTTTGGTTCCTCGGATGAGCTTAATCAGCATGATTTAGCAAAGAGGAAGGCTCATTAGTGTTGCCTAGAAAAGTGATGTTGCCAAACTGCCTTTCAGTTTTAAGACAATTTTCAGGCCTTGCTGTTAACCTTATTTGCATCATGTTGTTGCTTTTGCTCTATCCATCTTGCTTTTCTTTGTGAGCAACAGCTGTGGCTATTCATGAGCTTTTCTTGGCTGTCTACATAAGGCTGAAGTGCATTTTTTAAGCTGTGGCATCTGTGTCATTGCTGGCTCACTAGCTGGCATCCTAGAGTTTCTGGGACATCTGACATGGTGGCTTTGAGAGCTCTCTTCCTGCTCTGGCTAACCACCATAAGCTCTTCATCTTTAGTTTAATTTAAAGGGACATAACTAGAAACAGAAGAAAACATTTTCAATGACTGATATGCTTCTGGAATACTAGGTAAAATTTACATCCAGACATGTTGGGTGTTAGCATGACAAAGACATCCGTGATCTTTATCGTAATTGATTTTGCATATGCCTATATAGAAATACTTAACTAAGAAAAAAATCTATATAGCATTGAACTGTAATATTAGGATGTAGGTGGAGCAAGTAAGGGTAGGACCAGAAATATGTGAGTGTAGGATTGGTTGGAGGTCAAATAGCCATGGTTGGAGGTCAAATAGCCATAGTCAGGACAAGCAATGGGATACCAGTATAGAAAGTCTGATCATGGGTGACAGAATCCAGTAGCCATTGCAGATGGCTAGCTCATAGTAGATGCTCAACAAATCATCATTGCATTATGTAGTTGATTTAGGGGGCTTTGTGAGACCTATTTCACAAAGCTAACAAAGTCAGAGAAAATAAGGGTCTAGTCTGACATGGAGTTTGAGACAGTAACACTATCCACCAAGAACAATGAAATATATTCTGCTCATAGGAATGGAGCGGTTTGTCCTTTGGCCTATTTTATTCTTCCAGCTGTGTATCATCGGCAACTCTGAGTCCCAGGTGAGTAATTATAGCTAGAGAAAGTCAAGGGCCTGCAGGTGCATCCTGCACTTGATTGAAACAGGGGCAGAGGTGCTAGGATTACCAGGAGGTTCTTACATTAACAGTGCTTATGAACATTCTCGCTTCCAAGTAGAGTTTTACATACAACAACGGAATGTGTCCAATTCATAAGCCAAATGATCTCAGTTATTCAGGGCAGTCCTTAATGTGCATCTGCTTCTAGGCAATCAAGTAACCTAACCAAGGTCCATGGAAACCTTTTACATACAGAAGGCATACTAAAGACTATTATGCCTTCCTCCTGGTCTCAGGCACCACCTTACCAATGATAACCAGGCTTCTTTTCATGCGGGGATGATAGGAATTGGATTCTTACTAAAATTAGAACAGCATAAATCCTACCTCAGATAGCTCTATGTAGTCAGGGAACTCCACGTGTTCCTACAGCAGGATATCTATATCTTGTTGTAGACTCTAGCTTATACCTCATTCAGCAGGTAGAGTCAAATCATTAACGAAGTAGGTAGACAATTGGCTGCTTCATTCTATAAATTACCTTTGGGTCAGGTTTTAGCCATATTATAATTAGATTTTTTTAAATGGAAAATATTGATGTGTTTTAGAAACAAATCCTGAAATGCTTGTCAGTCTTTCAAAAGGATTATTTGCAAGTAACTGGGTTTCACAAGCATTTGCAGTTTGACGTGAGCCTATGCTCACTAAATTAACTTTTGAAAGTAATTTTTCTATAACTGAGAGAATTTTGAAAATACCACTACAATGTTTCCAGTGTAGCCCTTCTAAAACCTATGGGGACTAATACTTTCAGTAGTTGTGTTCATGAACATTTTTTAGGAAAAAATCCATGCATACATGCACATTTTTCCTTTAGAGAAACTGGCTCTAAGCCAATACAGCAAAGGAGGAAAAAATATGCTCACAAAGCACAGTTAACTCCCTGACTAAATGTGCAAAGGGGAAACCTAATTTGGCAATATTGGAAGGATGTATATTTTGAAACAAAGGCTTCTTTTGGAGCTTGTGTCAAATTAGTTGGCCATGGACTGAACAAGAATAACAGTGTACTTGTATAAAACCCAGCTGCTGTCTCTAATATTTGGTAATGAACTGCTTTCTGTATATGAAAATGACGACACTAACCAACTGGAAGTATGGCATGTGAGTAGTGTCTCCAGGAGTGAACCTGGATTATTTCAATCTTTCACACTTTAGGAACCAGCCCCTGTTGGATCTCTTGCACATATTTGTGCAAAACAAGGTATAGTCTGTGACCAAGTAACTTAGCCAAGCCAACTGGCAAACTGGCACTTAAAGGGTTCAAATCCATGACTTCAGTCTGTTTAGTCCTGCATTCAGATGCACTGAGCTAATCATGTACACACATTATTGAACATCACAAATGTATATAGTCACCAAAAGTTATAAATAATAATTTTGTGTTTTATTCTATCCTGACTATATGTGGCTCATTGCATAAGTTTCAGCTCATATCACATGACTAGGTTATGCTAAAATGGACTCAGTTTCTGTAACATGGCATGTGACTTGCTTTTTCCAATTATTAAAGATAGTCACTAATGATAATTCTTATTTCAGCTCATTAGTAGGTAAAGACTTCTAAGAAAGGATAGAAGGATGGGTGGATATGATCAAGGCCTGATATATGCATGTATGGAAATTTCACAGTGAAACTCATTAACTTGTAAAATTAATATGTGTTAATAATAAGAAGTAAAAAAATACATTTGATAACTTAATACTTTAATAAATATTTTCCTCTAAGGCTAAATAAAACCCTGATAATAATTACCACTCTTTCTTTTTCCTTTAAGATAACAAGGAATATGATGCCTATCTGTCTTATACAAAAGTGGATCAAGATACTTTAGACTGTGACAATCCTGAAGAAGAACAGTTTGCTCTTGAAATATTGCCAGATGTCCTGGAAAAACACTATGGATACAAACTCTTCATCCCAGAAAGGGACCTCATTCCAAGTGGAAGTAAGTATTTTCAAGTTTCATATTTAAAACACTCAGTTTCTTTTAGGAAGTTATATGAAGGCTTCAAATATCAGAGCCAAGTATTTAGACAGTTGTTTCTCACAGGAGATTTTTCAAATTCAAATTTCTCCTCAATGTCTGTATTCTGACTTTAGAACATCTGAACTTTTTAAAGGCATTCTCACTTATATTTTAGATGTGGTTTTTAAATTATGCCTTAATGGTATTTTTTATAATGTTACCTTCGTGTTCTGAGAAAATTATGGTCCTTCAAAAAAAAGTCTGTAAAAGTCAGTGAAAGCCACTTCAATTCATTTCAGTTCCAAAGGTGGATTTCTGTCATTGTGCTTCTACTTATACCTCCAGTCATTGTGGCTAATAACTCTGAATCTTTGCCTTTCAACCTTGTTATTCATTATGCCTTGTTACTCATTCCCAGATTTATGGGAGAAAATCCACTTAAAAAGGTACCTGAAGCCATTGGGTACAGCACTCTTATGGTATATTTAAATTATTTTTATGAAGTGCTGGACACTCTAAGCTTGAATGCTACTTTTAACTATTGCTACATATTGTAAGCTACATTTGAGCTTCCAGAATAAATTCAATCTCAAGTCAAAACATGTACTTAGTTCTTGTTAATGTTCAGAATGTGTATATGGTAAAGTGTAAGGAGAATACAAAGAAGCCTAAGATATAGTCCCTGCCCTTAAAGAATTTTTTAAAATGTCATTGAGGAAAAATAAAGTACTACAACTTATTTATATATGTGTCTGTTAATATCCTCCAAAGGGGAGATTGAACTGGTGATTACAATTAGAGCATGTTAATTTAAACACATGTCTTATTAACAAATTGAAAAAAAAGAAAAGTATACATTTTCAGTACTTGAAAGTACATAAAATAATTTCACATACATTATTGCATTTAATAGTTACCATAATCCTGTGTTGAGAGAGAGCAAAGGTACTCATATCCTTCTCTTACAGATGAGGAAATAAAAGCTCCAAGATCAGATAGTTGACAAGTATAGAGCTAGGAGTAGACCTAGATCTGTTTCACTCTAGTTCTTATTCTACTAGATCACGCTGTGCCTCAGTGTTTATTCAATTATCAACGCACCATGGTCACTAAGCTGACAGGAGACAAATGGAAAACTGAGTTTGTGTTGTTCATCTCTTTTTTTAGGGTACATGTATATCTGTATATGTTTCCTATATACTTTTTAGTGTGCTCACTTACATGTACATAGAAAAGACCAAAGAAAACAATAGATACTGCTCTATTTCTTTCTGCAATGTAAGAGTTGCAAGGATAAGGATTTCTCAAGCTCCTTCCCATGCTCCTCCACTCATTTCTTTTTGTAATTCTTCCCCATTTTCATGACTTGAAATACCATTCTATACTGATTGATTTCCTCATGCTGAGTCATTTTGTGTTCTTCTGTCTTTCTTCCAAATCCAGTGTCCATTTCATCTTTTCTAGTCTCATTTCTACCACACTAGTGGAGGATCTAATTACTCCTGAAATGATGATTATCTCTCTCTTGTCCTTATCTTTCCTTCCATCCATCTGGCCCCATTAATATCATGACATGTCCTTGATCATGTCACACCCCTGTTCAAGAAATTTTAATTGTTCACTGTTTCTGTAACCCTTAGCTAAGCACTTCTACAGTCTGTTTCTGGCCCAGATTTATCTCCTAAATTTGTCTCCTGCTATTCCTCTGCTTAAAGTTTCTACTCTAGCCAAACTGTGCTTTTGATATACATTGTGTGTCCCTGCAATGCTTTTATTCATGTTAATCTTCTATGTCTTTGTGAATCCTATTTAGCCTTCTCCATATCACTGTTTCTGTGAAAAGTCTATAATAATCTCTCCATCCCTGTAATTCATGGTGAATAATCACTTGACTATAAGTTTCATATCTTCTGTGATATTTTATATTGGTTTATAACTTTATGTAGCTTTCCATCTATGTCTTGCCTAGTCAACAAGATTATAAGTTCCATGATGATAGGTGGTGAATCTCATGTATCTTCATAATCCTATTGTCTCCTAAAATATTTGAATTCATTAAGTGCCTCCTAGATACCTGTTGATTTTATTTGAGCAGTGTTGGTTTAAGACAAGAAGTAGTAATGAGAATGTAATAAGGGCTTAAATTTTTGTGTGACAGTATTTGGAGTGTATTTTCTTTAACAAAATGAATGTGGTAGCTACATAGAAGCTCTCTACTGAAATAAAAAATTAAGAGTAATTAATAAGAATAAACTTGATCAGTAGAATAGGTATATCTATACATACATATTATTTTAGGTATTAGAAAAATATCTAGAAGATTGATCAATCACTGGTGAAAATTAAAAGTGTTCTTATTCTATTTTGTGATCTAACTCATTAGATTCTATGTGTTTTACTATTGTTTTTGCTGAAAGTGTCTTGTAAAATGTAGAAATTCTATAAAATATATTTTTAGAGTGATAATATCTTAAATTCTTAAATTGCATTATATTGTTATTACTAAAGTGGATTATGTCAGGTCTTTTTCAGTAGAACTCAATGTAGTGCTGACCTTTCTGTGTTCTTGTATTCCAAAACTGTTGACACCATAAATGGCACTCTTTATCAAACCCAACAAGTAACTAAAAATGTCAGTGTTCAGGGTTGACTGTTTCAACATTAATGATCTTTATTCTGAACTGAAGAAGAGTGTGTGTGTGTGTGTGTGTGTGTGTGTGTGTGTGTGTGTGTGTGTGTAGTTTGGAGGGTGAGGGTGAGAGCAAGACAAAGAAAGCATGAGAATAAGGATACATTGCAAAACGATATCCTCTTAGAGCTTCATTTTGATAACTTAAAAGAGTAATAGAATCAATTCAATGTATCATTTTACCCAAATAGATTGTAGACTAGTTTATACTTTATTGAATCAACTGGTTGTATGGATAAACTGATTCAAATACATCTGCTATTTAGGTGTACTGTAGCCTGAAAGTCATCCTCAAGCATGGTATATGAGGTTTGCACAAACTATAAAATTTCCTAGCTCAAAGTTTCAAGATTTTATTAAGAATTATAACACACTGCATAGTAAACAATAGGAGGTAGTCATCTACTTTACCTAGGAATTAAAATACTTAACCATAAAAATACACAAGACGATGTCATAGGAAGGGTATCGATTTTATAGTCTATAGATCATTCTAATATTTTGAGGTTGTGTATAGCCATCACACTGAGCAGGGACTTAGACTTGGGCTCCCCAGGGGTGCACAGGAAGACTTCTTTTACAGTGAGTCACTTGGAGCAAGTACGTAGTTTTTAGATGCAACCACTGGAGGGTGTTTGATTGTAATCCTTCCTTCCTGAACGAGGAAATTCATGTTCTCTGAATTCCGATTTGCGAGTGTAACCTGCAAAGGTTCTTAAAAAAGGCCCTTTGACAATTTTTCTTTTCCATCAACATTTCAGAGCTAGCTGAGCAGTCACTATGTCACGATTAACGAGTTTTACCTTGGCATTTTTAGCACGCATTCAGGAAGTCGATGAAGTATATGAATAATATACTTGATTTACACATGAATGACAGAGTAGAACATTTTGGACTTGGTGTATGTGTGTTATTAAAGAAGCTTCTGTGGTCTGCATTTGCAGCCATTGGTACAGATTTAACAGGTTATGCTATATAAATATAGACACATTCCTGTGGGGGGAAAACCCTACTTACAATATTATAAGCTATGTTTGTCCCTCACATCTCATTTAAAACATGTTGACCTAAGACTGCTCCTTCCTCTGAAAACTAGCAATGAGACCTTTGAGGACTATAAAAGCAGACTTCATAAAATCATTCTTGATGTACAACAATAACTTTCTATGACTCAAATTAACAAAGTGTATGACACAAACCCATTTATGTTTAATATCTTTACTTTTTAAGTATCTGCAGTTTCTTTGGCCCCACATTCCTAGTGCTACAACTCAACCTCATCAACACACAAACTTTTCCAGTACACACCATTTCAAAAGTATATGAATCTCAGTATCTGTCTCTCTCTCCCTCTTCTTCTCTTCCTTCCAAGACTCATCAGAAAGCTTAGATACAAAGATGTCTCTTTCTAAGATAATCTAGAGGTCTCTTTACCTTTCCCACATGCTTTATCAGGGAAATGTTGTTCTTTGCTTATTATGAACCAGCAGAGATTTGATGCAAATATTTTTCCTAAATGCTAAATCTCAGTCCTCAGATCTGGACACTCTTTTCTTGGCAGTGACTATCTTTCCATTCTTGAGCACATGACCAGAATTGTCCTTATGTTTTCTCAGGTTGGGTGCCTAAATGTGGCAAGAATTCTTACTTTTCAGTAAAAGTTTGATCTGTTTCTTCCCAGACTAGAAACATCTGTCCCTGAGAACAGTAAAAGCAACTTTGTTGCCAACAGGCATCTGAATGTCAGAAGTGACAGGCGACCAAAAGAAAGCCAGATAGAAAACACCCTACTCAAACTGCCTAGAGACACAAACTTGAGAAGTAGAGATTTTCTCACCCCTGCAGCTGCTGGGTTTTGTGGTGTAAAGTACTCTACACAGAGCACATTGTGTTCATAGGGCCGAGTGGATCCTTGTGGAATGAACAGATGTGCTCTGAAGCTGACATGTGACCAACAGAAGCCAGCTGTGCACTTGAGATCCTGAGATTGGGGACATTTTTGGACAAGTACCATTTAGGCTCTTGGGCCCATCTTATCTCAGTGTTTCTCAGACCAGAGATTAAAAACATAAAAATATAAAAGGCTATTGAATTGGGCTAAGGGCCACTAGTCAGATGGAGAAAATAACATTCTAATACTAAAAGGAGAAACAGCTCAGTCCTGTCATCTTTGTTTCCTTTTAAGAGAAAGCAAGTAAGGTGCCTGAGAGTACATATACAATATTTATTAACAATTATAATTCAAGCCAGTCTGGCTGAAGCTTTAGACAAAGCTACAAATATCTAAATGGAATGGAGGAAATCTTTCAAAAACTTTTACCTCAATTTATCCTTTTGTTCATAGAAAGACTATGAGGATCTCCATGTGACTTATTCATGAATGATTGCACCAGAAAAAGGCACTAGTATACTAAAAATATTATCATGCATATGGTTGATCAACCATGTCTATTAAAATCATATCAATTTTGCCTCAAGTATCAGATTTTCTTTCCATTTGTTTTCAGGCTCAATTTTCCTTGAGTTTCTCTCATTCAAGAATCCTAGGACCCTTTTAGTAACTTAAGGTAGAAATTATAATGTCTGATTACATTCTTGCATTTGCTAGACTTTCCTTGCTAGTCTAATTGTCAGTTCTTTTATGCTTAGAACTAGCCATGTGATTGTGCTGACAATGAAATGACAAATGACTGGAGAATACATCTGGTGTCAGATGATCCCTAGTCACTTCTGAAGTGAGGCATGCAAAAAACATTTTTGTACATGGATCTGTAAGTATTCATTGCCAATATTTCCTCTAATAGCTGAACAGATTGGACACCATTCAAGTAATTTGTCCTTTGGGAGTAATAAAATCCTTTTCCAGACAATCTAATGTCTGTGACCTAAAAAGTGTGAGGCAACAGTGACATGCACAACCATGAAAATTTAACATGTTGTGTGAAATTTACTCACATGGAATAGAATTAGCTATGTCCACCATTTCCTTCATGTTTGAGTCAAGAGATAGGGAACTGTATTCTAGTATTTTCAAAAGTGTGCTAAGATAAATGGACTAGCATTCTCGTAAAATTTTGAGATAGAGGTTAGAATCCATTGTGTAGAATTTCAATCAGGAAATCTGTATAGGTATCAAAGAACAAGCACTTTTAATTTTTTTAAAAAGTAAGAGTAGGCTAAGATTGTTTTATAAGTTCTGAAGGAAAAAGAAAAGACAATACATAGCAAGTAGCTTTGTCTAATATTTGGCAAAGTCACACTGGTAGGAAGTAGGTGCAGCTCCATGTTTGTAGGGCTTGAAGTTAAGGAAGAAAGAGGACAGAGAGGACCTTTTGCAGACTTTCCTTGCTACTCTCTACTTTATCTCTTTTTTGAATATTCTCTGATTGTGTCTCATTGCCTACACCCCTCTCTGTGAAGAGGTTAAAGAAAAAAGAAGATAAATATGTGGAAAAAGGTCCAGGATAGATTTTCTCACTATCATACTTTCCCAACTACCACAGGTGAAATGCAAAAGCAAAAGGTTTCTTACCATAAATATAGTCTCCAAAATCAGAAGTGTAAGTAATTACAGTTCCCTGTAAACGCAAGGTCCCAGAAAGTCCTTGTTAACTGCTGATTGAACTACTAATCAGAATTAAGTAAGATCCTCTTACTAGTCAGTAGAAAACCAAACTTCTCCCTAAGAAATTTAGCCCAGCTAACTATTTGTGAATTATCAAGTCAAGGATTTGAGAAGGAAAGGTTTTTGTAGGGCAAGTAATAATGTACATAGGAAGCACCCTCCCACATATGCATATGTGCACCTGACTAAATAAAATTTTTGGAGCTTCAACTTCCATGGCAGATAATGCAAACAGAATCATATATCTACCAGAGGCAGAATCATGCCCCTGTGCTTTAGCAACATTAACCCTGATAAAAATTAACCTGAATAACTCTTCCTATAGGTGCTAGCCTAATTTAGCATTATCATATATAATCTAAATAGTATTTTCAGTGATACTATATTGTAGAGTATCTCACTATAAGTTTGTAGGCATATCAAAGAGCTAATAATTTTTCCCAAATGTAAAGTGGTGGAAAATAATTTTTAATATATAAGTCAATATAAGCTTAATTTTAAGTCAGTCTTTTTTGCTGTACTGGGGATTGAACCCAGCAACATTCTACCTTCAAGCTACACCCCAGCACTATTTTTAATTCTTTATTTTGAAACAGGGTCTCACTAAATTTCAGAGGGCCTTTCTAAGTAGCTGAGGCTGGCCGTGAACTCTCTATTCTCCTGTCTCAGCCTCCCAAGTACAGGATTACAAGCTTGTGAGACCATGCCTGGATAAATAAATTGATTAACTTATGTGTTTCATAAATATCATTGTTGATAGCCAGTTAACTAATATTCACCAAAAATTGATGAGGTATTGTCTGTTTTGATGCATCCTGTCTCACCCTAATGATGTGTCACTTTAACTAATAGCTGTGGGTTTAAGTATATGAGACCATTATTTGAGTCTGGCAAAAGTAATAAATTATGCCTTTGTCTACAGGCTATGAATTTGTCTTTTAACTTTTTAGAAATATGCTAGACTCTCTTGATAACAACTCTACCATAAGTGCAAGTGGAATTAGCTTTTGATTAGAGAAATCAGATGGTCAGTAGGCAGTAGCTAGACTACAAAACAAAATCATAAGTATATTTTTCTTCTTCCCTTGTTCTTTGGGGTATACCTGCAGCAATCTCAGAGCCTGAGAATTAGAAGAATACTAAGTTATTTGGGAAAATATATGCATCTCATTAGAAGCAATTTGGTGGGACTGCCATTCTTCCTGTTTCTATTTTGTCTGTATTTCCTCCTTCATTTTGCCTTTACTTTGAAGTGGCTTAATTTATTTTCAAGTGACTTTTATAAGTCTCATACTATTTATCCTCTAAATGCACTAGAATTTTGCTTTTATACAACTGTTTCTAAATGATATTTTAAAATCAAATTTACTTTGATTTTTAATAAGGGTTTAGGTAGCCTGTTTTCTTGTTTCCCATCAGTACTGATTCCACTGTCATGATTTTTCTTCATTTCCATAATAGATACTCATCCCAAGGAGGTTCTGGTGAGAATACATTTTCTTTGAGAATATTTTCCTATCAATTCCCAGAATAAACAAAAGGAAAACATTTCTTTGCATTTGCCCTTATAATGTGAAAAATTAATTTATACAAAATTAAGCACTCTATCCAAACCATATTCAAGGGGATACTTTATCTAATCAGAATATCACAAACAAGTTCAATATAATCCACTTTATTTCATGTCTAATAATCTGCAGTGGTTTCACAGTCTTACCTAGAAAAAAAGAAGATTGTCAAATATCCCTCATTGGATTTTTCTGTCATCAGAAGTAACTTCAAACCAAATTTGCAAATAAATGACTTAGTGTCCTTTTATTTAAGGGATATCTTGCTTTTTTGTATGGAAAAAAGTATTTTATGGGATTCTTGCTACTTGATTGCTAAATTTGCCTAAACAAGTCACAACAAGATTTAGTGAGTATTAATATGTGCAGTAGATTTGGGGATTTTTTAAAAAGTTTCTTTATTATCTCTTTGTGGTAACAAGCTTTTTTAAAACATTTTCTGAAGGTTTCTAAAATGTCTCCCACAAAACCACAGCCCTACCAGGGCAAACCCCACAGCCTGTCAAAGACTACACTATGGACCAGCAATGTCTTAACTTGATACTTGTTTCTGCTTAGTTTGTTTGAAACTTTTCCAAACCTAACCACCCTGCTTGATCTCTAATTCAGGGGTGGCAAACCTTCTCTGTAAAGTTCCAGATAGTAAATAATTTAGGGTTTGTGGGTCATGTATGATCTCTGTTGCATCATATTCTTACTCATCATCATCATCGTCATCATCATCATCATCTTTTTTTTGTGTGTGTGGTACTAATGATTGAACCCAGGAGCATTTTCTAGCACCGAGTTATACCCCTAACCTCTTTTTTGCCAAGTTACTGAAGATAGCTTCAAACTTGCTAGTCTCCTGTCTCAGCCTCCCAAGTACTGGGATTATAGACATGCACCATCCCTCCTGGCAGCATCATCTTAAATAACTCTTTAAAAATGCATAATACTATGCTTAGCTCATCTGCCACACAAAACCAGGACATAGTTCTTAGCGGATCAGTATCCAAATCCCAGTCATTGGATGTAGACATGCAGCCTTAGAGTGATAGTGACATTCAGGGCATTTACCTCATACAACCCAGAAACAACTCCCTGGCTAAAGATTAGCAAGTCAAAAATACAAACTCTGTCGTCTCATCTCTTCCTCAAGTACTCATATTTTTCATGATAGCTAGGTTCTTGTTTTTTTCCAAAGAAGAAGAGAGAAAGACTTGAGAGGGAGGAAAGAAAAACTGGGGGATAGGAGAGAAATAAAAGGAAAATAAAATAAGAAAGAAATAAATAGAGGGTAAAAGAAAATAACAGAAAAGGGGTAGAAGAAAAAGAAAGAGGTAGAGAGAAGGAAAGGGGGAGGAAAAGAGAAAAACATAGAGAGAAAAACAGAATGCGAGCCAGAATATGGAAGTAAGGGCACAGTCTCTCCTTCTTTTCCTTAGAGCCAAGCAGCACTCAGAGGCACCTCCCCAGCTGCTTTCAAACATTGAGGTTGCTGCCCAGCCACTGATCACCATCCCAAGAAGTGAAATGTGGGCTTCACATCTGAAAACTTCCACTTGGTTTTTTACCAAGTGAAATGGAACACGGAATCCAGGGCCCAAGCAAATGCCTTGTGTTTTCTTTGGGACACTTGGGCTGTGTCTACCCAGGGAAAATTTTGATGTACTGACTAACTCCAGTGCATATGATTAATGTATATATAGGGCAAACCAGGATAATTCAGAACTTTTTTTCTTCCACAGCAGGTTTTCAGGCGGAATTATCTGGATGGTTGCCTTAACTCTCCACTAGGCTTTGCCAGGATAAGCACAAGCAGTGTAGTATGCAGGAGACAGGGACCACTCCCTCTCTCCAAGGTTCCCTTCCACACCACACCCTGTGCAGCTGAGCAGAGTGGGATCTGTCCTGACAGGCATTCCTTCTGGGGGCAAATGTAACTTCTGCCTAATGAATCTCAATGAAGCCCCAAGTACCCTAAATGTTGCAAATTTTGCTAAGCTGTCAAATGGCAAAATGTAATAGTTTTTAAAGAAGGAGAACTGTACTAGTGGGAAAAATATATTACACTGTTCCTTTCCCTATCCCAAATAGGGGCTAGCAAATCTAAAGTCCATGATATCTCAAATTCATTAGTACCTATGTGTATAACTTCTCTTATGACTGCAGATATTTGAGTTGTAATTTTTCTTTAAATATAGACATGGATAAAACTTTTTTAAAAGTAGAGTTTTAAAAGTACATTTATACTATATTTCAACATATAAAATACCCCTGAGAAACCAGAGGTATTTCCTAGAGGTATATTTTATGTGACTCCTGATATGGTTTGTATAGAATGTTTTTTGTATTTAAGTTAGAAGCTGAAATTAACTAGGGAAGAGTACTAGTCAAAGTGACCCTTGATCAATTATTTTGTAGAAAATATTTCTATAAAATTAACAATTAGCTCAGAATTCATCTGGTAAAAGTGTTTTCTCATGGAATCCTACACTGAAACTATGATTTTGGATTTGGTAATTGTTTTGTTTTGAAGGAAAGATGAAAAGAATAATGGGAAAGATGCATGATAGTTTATTTTACTGTATCTTACAGATCCAACTTCTAATGATGAAGCTTCCCACATAACTTCTTTCTTTTTGGGAGCAGAAACAAAGGAAGAAAATGAAGAGTCAGAGCTGTTGATACATTAGAATAATATTTTTCCACTCTATTGACACTTCTACCTTTCCTTCCATTCTGTTTCACCCGTTCTTTGAGTGACAATTACAGTGATAAACTTTCCCATTGCTCCTTGTGTGGTGTTCTTTGTTTTGTGTTTTGATTTTGCAGATTTCACTGCGGAGTTTTTCCCCTGAATACATATTCTCTAGAAGAAAACACTCAAAAATTTTAAGAGGTTGCACCCTGACCCAGCCACTGCCTTATCCCCTCAAATCTAGCCAATGTAACTACTGCATGATAAAGTCCTGAAAGACATTAAGTCAAAACCAAAACAGCCATAACAACAAATTGTTAAGTGGGCAATTCTTTGTGTATCTCTTTAAAAACTCTTTTTTTTGTTTATCTGTAGGGTGTGTAGAAAGTTTGCTCATTTTCACTCGTGAAGGTTTTCCTGCTGCCAAGTGGTGGAAATAAAACCCTGGAAAAGAGAGAGCATCTGTAAAATATGTATTTGTAAAATAAGTGTCTTTTTTCAAATGGCTTGTACTGGGCTTTTTGGTGTCCCCAACTGTATGCTGAATGTGACTCCTTGAAAGCAGTTTGTAACTTTGGGCAGATTTGCAGCAACAAATGTTATGCTTCTGTAAGCACTGCTTCTGCTAGAGGGCACTGTACATTAGACAAGGCCTTTTGCTCTATTTAGTAAAGATAGCTTTCTGGTGTAGCACCTGTGTCCAAGTCTCCATTTGTTAACACATGTGTGCGTTTCCCTTTTTGGCAGATAAGACTTTGGGAAGTATGATTGCAAAAGGATTATTTCATGAGATAAACAAATCTAGCATTAGTTGTGTTATTTTCACTATGAAAAAGCCATAACATTCACATCACTTTCAGGATTGCTCCACAATGTAGGGTAAAGGCCTATTTCTCAGTTGATAACTCTTCCTCCTCCTTTACCATTCATTCCATGCTTTCCCCCACCTCCAATTCCACCCTTCACTCTTCCTCAGAACAAAAAGCAGCTGGTTCAAATTAAACTCACGGACACACATCACTTCCCTATCTCTAGGTTTAAAGGGCAAAATAGAGAACCCAAAGTTGCAAATGGCAGAAGATATTTTGAAAAATCAGCTGTGATTCTAGGAGAGGTTTTCCACCATATCTATGTCACAGTTATCTCTCAAGTATTTAGTCTCCCTACTTGTTTAGAAGTTGGGAATTGGGGGCCATTTGTATAATTATTATTTGTCTTTTTTGTATTAGTGCATTGTAATCATACATCTTTGTTGGGTGCAAGCTGGTAGAGGCATACATGCACACATTTCTCATTTAACCCAATTCCTGCCCCACTCCCTCCTCCCTACTTCTCAAGTCCAGTTTAGTGATTGACTTTGATATGATTGTGAAAGTACGTCATACCTTGTTTTCTCATCCAAGGTTTCTCCTTCTTCGTCTAGAGTCCCTTTTATGTCCCACTTTCTCCCTAGCTTCCACATATTAGGGAGAACATATGACTTTTTTTTTACTTTTTGTGACTGACTAATCTCACTTTAAAATTAATAAATAAGACAAAAAGAAAATGACAAAGAAAAGCAAAACAACCTCAAACATACAGTAACACTGCACTCATTAGAAGGCTACAATTCTCTTTTCATTTATATCTTCCTGGCTTTTTCACTAGCCTGGAAGCTTGCCTTAAATTAAATGATTAAGTAAATTAAAAAAATCACTGAAATACGCCAAAGTTCTAAAGAAGCGAGAGCTTGTGTTTTCCAACAGAACATTGTAAGTAATAATAAGGTGAAAAAAATGAGTTAATCAGTTGCTCTAATTGTTGTTGTTGTTTTTAATTTTTAAGGAAAGGGGCTTTCTGAATGTGCTGTGCAAGAAAAGAAAATGTGATGGACTTTAGTGAAAGACTGGATCTTTACTATACTAGAGTGCAAACCTGATGCTTTAAAGACTGGCAATGTCTTTGTTTTACTCTTTCTCTCTTTCTGTGATTTGTAGCATACATTGAAGACCTCACAAGATGTGTTGAGCAAAGCAGAAGACTTATTATCGTGCTAACTTCAGACTATATTCTCAGACGAGGATGGAGTATTTTTGAACTGGAAAGCAGACTCCAAAACATGCTAGTCAGTGGAGAAATCAAAGTGATTTTGATTGAGTGTACAGAGTTAAAAGGAAAGGTGAATTGCCAGGAAGTGGAATCACTAAAGCAAAGCATCAAACTCCTATCCTTGATCAAGTGGAAGGGACCCAAAAGCAGCAAATTAAATTCCAAGTTTTGGAAGCACTTGGTATATGAAATGCCCATTAAGAAAAAAGAAATGTTATCTCGGTGTCATGTTCTGGACTCTGCAGAACAAGGGCTTTTTGGGGAACTACAGCCTATACCCTCAATTGCCATGACCAGTACCTCGGCCACTCTGGCATCATCTCAAGCTGATCTCCCTGATTTCCACCATTCAGATTCAATGCAAATGAGGCACTGTTGCAGAGGTTATAAACATGAGATGCCAACCAGTACCTTGCCAGTACCTTCCCTAGGCAACCACCACACTTACTGTAACTTGCCTCTAACACTACTCAATGGACAGTTACCCCTTAATAATACACTGAAAGATACCCAGGAATTTCCTAGAAACAGCACCCTGCTACCTTTATCATCCAAAGAGCTTAGCTTCACCAGTGATATTTGGTAGTGAAAAACCTGGACTACTTTGAACAGCTGTATGAACATATAGAATTTCTGCTATACCAACCATAAAATACACCTAAGAACACCAAGGTGCTGAAAAATGAAGAAAAAGGCACAGAAATCACTTTTTTACTTATATATTTTTGTTTACATTTCCTGCAGAGTGGGGGGAAAGAAGGACTTTCTTTGTAGTGTGGCACCTTATCCCAATGTACAGTTTTGATTTCTTCCTGGAAAGAAAAATTGAAAAACTCCTGTTGTTTTCAAGTAGGTTTTTTGATAGCACATGGACTGCAACCTTATTAGGTAAGTTATCTTCCCAATGTCGATGTTTTCAGCATTTACATGGTATTTGAAATAAGGAAAGCATAAAGACTTTAATTGAATTTGAAAATTCTGACCTAAGTTCAAGGGGAAAAGAGAACTTCATAGAGTGAAGTCAGGAATTGTGAAGAAAAAATGTCAAGTCTTTCCAATTGGAAGATTGTTTGTAGAAGAAGATCAGTTGGAAAAAAAATGTGATTGAAACGTTTAGAACTTCTTCAACATAATGGACTTCTGTAGATTACTAAATCAACAACTCCTAATAACAGCTTTTAGTTTCATCAGGCAAGCACATCTTCTGTAGGCAAACTGGTAGGTAGGTAAACAATGTGCGTTTCTTAAGCAAATGAATAGACAGGCTGTGAGTTCTTTTAGGATTATTTTGCACAACCCTAATGACTTTTTGGCTTAGTTAAAAAGTTTTACAACTCTGACAATGCATCTTGAAGTGCACATTTTGTTGTTTCCTAAAAATTTCACATTTGGATTTTTTCCAATCTCTTGACCTGTTATAAGATGTATATGAAGATGTGGGCATTTTTTGACTTGTTTTTCAGCATCATAGGAGTTTGAATTTAAATACATATTGACTGCAAGTATCAGCAATTAAAATGAAGTAATATAATAATATTCACGGATGAAATGCTAAATGATTCAAGTTTACTAGGGATAGAGCAGCAATTGCAGAGATTCTCATCTACAATGTGGTTGTGAAATAGACTATTCTGTACATACACAGTATCTGCTTGGCCACGTGTGCAAGGCTCCTGCAGAAGTATCTCTATTCCTGGTGCTTCAAAGAGTACATTTGATAGACTAAACTTGTCCACCTTCATATAAGTGACTCTGTATTATTCCAGAATAATATCTGCGAATTACCTATCTCCTATTTGCTGTAAGGAATGTGCCCCTATTCTAGTATTTATTGTGTATTACTACTTTATATTTTTCCAAGTAATCACATTTGGTGTACTCTCCACCTAGATGCCTGTGGGGGGTCAATTGTCTATCAAGGTTGATTGGGGCATTCTACAAATGGTTTGTAAATCAAATTCTTAGATAAATACAAATACAAACAAGGACAAATGTACACAGTTTGTAAAAATTAAGGATTTGCCCAGGCCTTGTAATCTTAAAACTCAGATGTGTAAGAGAACATTAGATAATATGTTTCAATGATTCCTCTCAACCTCTTTTCATTATTGAGTCCCTGTGATCCATGAATTGTATTCAATGTAGTTGTTTCTCTGTTGCTTTTCTATATCCAGCTGTTCATAAAATGTATTATGCACCAACCATGTGAAAACTTAGCAGTGATACATGTTCACTTCACAGTGGGATATTTAGTTGCTCCTATGAAAAGTCCAGTTCAACACATGTAGGTGTTTCATAGATATATTTTTTCCACTGAGAAAAGAGATTTTGCTTCTGTAAAAACTATAAGTATTTCAAAATGAGAAAATATCAATTCTGAACTGTTTTCCAAGTGTTCTAAAGTTGTATTTACTCGGGTTGTTCTTAAATGCTGTATGTAATTACTAAGTTAATAATCTGCATGAAATGAGTAGTATATGTTTAAGTGGCTAATTGTACTTTTTACTGTTTTATTTTTCACAGAAATCTAGATTAATTCAAATAGAATGTTCAGTGGTATTTTTAAACTAATAGTTCTGTATTGAGCATGCCAGTTCTGAAAATATAACATGGGTCTCTCTGCTTCCTTTATTTACAATGATTAAACGTGGGTAGCAATTTGAGTTGGCTGGCCACAATGTGTCCTTTCACTACTAGTAGGTACTCAAAAACAGAGCATTCACACTTGTGCTGGGGAACTTGACAAGAAACCTTTTCTACCATTTTCAGGAACTAATGTGTACACTATCTATAAAAATTTATTTCTAGATGGCAATTCAAAATTTAATTTTCATCTGAGATTTTTGAAATATATAGCCTATAAAGATATAATGAGTATTTAGTCTAGAACATAATGTATTCTTCCAGTTGCTTTCGCAGTGGGAAGTTTGTTTTACTTTTCAACTTTTCACTGAAAGGGATTTTGAAAATCTAGAAAAACACTGGTACAACTAGTTCTTATACATTCATAACAAATTCATTGTTATGATATTGTATGTAAGCATACATTTTTAAATCGACTTTTTAAGGTGAAACATTCTGAAAATATCAGAAATGAGGACACAAATGAAAAAAGGCACAAAACAATAGCTATATAATAAATGAAATATGTGTTGAGAACAAATGATCCTCAGAAAGATGGGTTAGATATCCATGAGTTTAATTTTGCAAAATATGAAATCTGGCAGGTCTGATAATGCATGGAAATCTTACCATGCTGACTCTGAAATGTAGCTAAATGTTTCCTGAAAAGAAGATGTCTCTCCTCACTACCACTAAAACTTAATTGAACGAGATCCAAATCTGTTCTGCCTTAAAACACTCATTCAAAAATAGGAGTACAGAGACATTTTCAGCCTTCTGGTAAGGCTTGAACCCAAGGTAACATCATGTGAATGGTAGATATTTTAGTTGAGAATGGATGGTTAACATTGTGGGGCTTAAAGAAGAAGCAGGGGAGAATAAGTAGAAACAGAGTTTGGTTATAAAAGAGAAGTTCCCAGAGGAGTTTAAAAAAACAAAAACAAAAACAAAAAACCGAGGGGAATTATTATTATCCTAAGGATTACTTCTGCATCAAGCTGGAAAATGGCAAGTGTGGGAAAGAAGAAAGTTCTGGCAAGAAAAGGGAAGAGACTCTCTGGTGATCCATGTGGCATTTGAAGGGCTTATGAGAGTATAGAACCATTGGTTTAAACCTTTTACTGTCTTTTAGCATCTATTTTTATTTTATTTATTTAATTTATTTATTTTTTGCAGTACTGGAGATTAAACTCGGGCATTCTACCTATGAGTTACACCCTATTTTTTTTTTGTGGTACTGGGGATTGAACCCAGGGGCATTCTACCTCTGAGCTACACCCCCAGTCCTATTTTTTTTATTCTTTATTTTGAAACAGGGTCTCACTAACTTGCGGAGAGCCTCACTAAGTAGCTGAGGGTGGCCATTTACCTGAGATCCTCCGGTCTCAGCTTCCCAATTGCTGGGATTAAAAGCAGCATGTGCCACCATGCCCGGCTTTCATTGTTTTTTGTTTTGTTTGTTTTTTTTTTTTTTTTTTTGGCGGTACTGGGGATTGAACTCAGGGGCATTCTACCTCCGAGCTATACCCCCAGCCCCATTTTTTATTCTTTATTTTGAAACCGAGTCTCACTAAGTTGCGGAGTGCCTCACTAGGTAGCTGAGGCTGGCCGCGAACCCGGATCCTCCGGTCTCAGCCTCCCGAATGCTGGGATTAC